>CAUYSK010085708.1:0-14035 GCA_963575035.1 Avahi laniger | reverse complement strand
AAAAGATCAAAGGGGGCAATTGACTTCCCGTGCTCTCCTTGTTATCTCAATGTATTGCAGGAAAGAAGACTGAGAATGCAAGCAGACCTGGCCCAAATTACTTTAACCGCAATACCTGTCTCTCAGGTTAATTTAATTTGCAAAGAGAATCATTTACAAGCCTATCAGTCTCCCCATCCATTTGTCCTCCCTAGCACCATTTGCAACCCCTAAACAGAATTACCTGTACTTTGCACTTCCCCTCCAAAAAAACAGGTATAAAAATATCTAAACTTCTGTCAATGGAAAAAAAAAAAACCAAACTCTGTAAAATAATTTTAAAGAGATTTACTCTGAGCCAAATTTGAAGACCATGACCCGGAGCCACGCCCAAGAGGCCTTGAGCAAATGGACTCACAGAGGTTGGGTTACAGTTTGGTTTTATACATTTTTAGGAAGACAGGGGTTACAGGTGAAGTCATAAATCAATACGTGGGAGGCATACATTGGTTTGACCCAAAAAGGTGGTCCATCTCAAAGCGGGGGCTTACAGGTTATAGGTGAGTTAAAAGATTCTTTGGCCTGTAATTGGTTAAAGACATGAAGCTTTGTCTAGAGGCTTGGAATGTTTCAACATAAGGAGCTCTTTATCAGAGATAAGCCACTGGACATAGATTTGTTGTGTAAATCGAGGACCTGCAGGTTTGTCTTGCATACCCTAAGGCCTGATAATGGGTTACAAAGGATGTCACCAAGAAGGGAAGGGGGCATGATAAGGCATGTCTGACCTCCTTCCTCCTGGCAGGCAATTTAGTTTTAGGATATTCCTTTGGCCACGAGGGGGTCCATTTAGTCAGCCGGTGGGGGGGGGGGGGTGAGCCTTAAAATTTTATTTTAGTTCACACTTCTTTGGGATATTGGGTAATCACTCTGATTTTTCCCCATGCACATGGTAAATAAGCCTTTCTCTTATTAATCTGCCTTAATTGTGAGTTGATCTTTCAGTGAACTTTTGGGGAACAGGCACGTTTCCCCTCACCCCTACATGCCCCTCTCCAGTACAGCCCAAGAGGGGCAAACGGCAGATTAATTGGAGAAAAGGCCTACAAATTTCTT
Source organism: Avahi laniger (assembly GCA_963575035.1). Taxonomy (NCBI): domain Eukaryota; kingdom Metazoa; phylum Chordata; class Mammalia; order Primates; family Indriidae; genus Avahi; species Avahi laniger. Next base: position 12,940 of record CAUYSK010085708.1, on the reverse strand, counting down.
TAACAGGGACAATCACAGAGCTCATAGAATTAATCTTTAGCTGTCGTTAGAAAATTATGGGATCAGATGTTTTTCTGTTATTTCAGCAAGGCTGTCCTTACACCCACCACCCACTCCACCACCCAAGGGGGTCCAGAAGCTTACACATCAGCCTGGCAAAGCATGTTATGGGATGGGGGAGAAGAGGAATTCTGTTGGGGGGGGCAATAAAAGATTACCAGGGAGAATGAATGGAACAGAGATTAACTTGTAAATAGTTCTCTTTGACAGTGAAAGGATATGTTCAAGTATGGCTGTATTCTTGGTCTTATGGAGGGGGAACATTGGCGGATCTGGATCTTAGGCAGATAAAGGAACTTCAGCTTCTTTGGGACAGAAGGGCAGGGGGAAGGTCACAGACCTTGAGGCTTCTATAGTTCAGTACGTCAAAGCACCATATTTTGGGGTATCGGTTTCTGAGTCCCAACAGCACCAAACTAAGCTCTGAAAGCCATGCGGTAATCAGAAATTAGTCTAATGTGTAAAGAAAGCAAGAGAATTCCAAACAAAGGGAGGAGTATGTATCCTCTTGTTTTCAAAGAATTATGTAGTTCACTTTGAATAAAGTCCCATCCAAAGAGATTTGGTTTGCTTGTATGTTTTCAATGCCATTAAAGGGACAGTTCTCAGTCTATCAAAACCCAGTGGTCCCTGGTTAGCTAAGATGAGCTTCCGTGCTCCATGCAGTTACTATTTCGCTGACCCAATGTTGCATAACACTGGGGACCATCTTGAACTGCATTTTTTAGATACCAGAGTCTCTGCCTATTGCTCAGTGACTCTGTTTACAGTGAATTGCTCACCTGGCAACCATGTTTGTAATAGATGAAACTTGGCAATTATGAATTAGATGGAGAGAGACATCTGGCTCCATTTGAAGCAATCAGAGTCCCCCCTGGAAATTAAGTTTGGTGACTAAGCAACAGCTAGTTGTTCTCAGGGTGCAGCTGGAACTGAGGGAATATACCCCCAGGACCTGAGAGGCTTGTTTCCTCCACCAAATAGAGAAGTAAAGAGAGACAGCCTGAAAAGAGTGAAGAAAGAAGCAGATGGTTAGGGAGTCCTAGCGTCAAGGCGTTACGGCAGAATGACCGGGAAGAGACCAAGATGCACACAGAAATATGGCAGAACAGGTTTATATACGCCACTGGGCCCAGAGGGGGATTTTTCCTCCCAAATTCTGAGCCTCAAATAAAGAACGTATCAGTCTTTTATACATTTTGCTTGGGACACAGTTAATGAGTGAGGAAAGTGGGGCATAGTTACAATGAGGTCATTCTTTAGTGGGGCAGGGTCCGGAGCAACCTTAGTTCCAGGTACAGAGTTCCTATGGAATGTCTTCCTGTCTTATCTCACCTTAGCAGGAGTTGTTGCAAGCCCTTTATAGTTGCTTAGGGAAAACAATGGGGTAGAGCCCCGGCAGTGGAATTTTCCACTACAAAGGAACCATCTGGACCCAGAAAGAGAGAGAGAGAGAGAGAGATAGGAGTCTGAGAGGGTGGCTTAGATCCAGTCACATTTCCTCAGACCCAGTTGCATTCTTGCCCTTGGGTTCCCAGACACACCCTGTGTGTTCTTTGCCCGCTTTTCCTTTCTGAAGCTATTTTTTTAATTGACACATAATTGTACATATTCATGGGGTACATAGTGACGGTATATAATGTTGACCAGATCAAAGTAAATAGCATATCCACCATCTCAAACATTTATCAGTTCTTTGTGTGAATGTGGGAACATTCAATATCCTCCTTCTAGCTATTTGAAACTATGCAATATATTATTGTTCAAGTGAATTTCATTACTTGTAATGAAAGGGTTTAAAGATAAGATAATGAGTATTTGCATACCTTTGTTTTCTGGCAGGGCAGCCAGTTGCTGCTACAAGCCCAAGCAGCAATGATGCAAGATCTCCAGTGAAGATTGTTCCCTGCTCGAAATGCATGCCTGTGACTCAGCACTTCTCCTCTCAGAGTCCCTGCAAAGTTCTGGTAAATCTCGGCAAGTCGCTGCCCTCTCTTTGTTCCCCATAAATTAGGTTGGCCACTTCTGCAGCCTCACATGACCTTGCTCAGGGCACACACAGATGAGGAAGTCACTGAACACAGAAGGATTTAGAAGAAGATCTAGAAGAACAAGTCTAGACCCACTCAGAGCTTCCAGCCACTGGGGGACACAGGTAACTAAGCACACAATACCCTTTAAGTGCTGTTTAGCCGTGGGGAAGACAGCATGTCAGAGAAGCACAGGTCAGGGGTACCTAACTAACTCAGGGGAGGTCAGAGAGGAGTAGAAAAGGAAGTGATTTGTCAAGAGGGAACACAGTCTGGAAACAATCATATAGTACATGCTGTGTGCCAGACATTGTTCCAAGCATTTTGCATATATAAGCTCATTTAATCCTCATAAGTCTACTGGTAAATATCACTGTTAGCCCCATTTTTTAGATGATTCAAGTATGCATAGGGAGATTAATAAGTATGCCTAAGAACACAAACATAGATGGAGCTAAGATTCAAACCCAGGCAGTTGAATGATGAACGTTCATTATTGAGTCAACACCTACAAACCAAACAAAGTACAACAATGCTTGTCCCTCCCACCCCGCCCAGGTAGGTCATTTTTATTTCTAAACTGTAAATATCCTTAGACTTTGAAATGTGTATCTAGTGGGACCCAACTCTATATGCACAGCCAATGTCAAAATTTTTAAAAAGAGCACTTCGAGGAGGCGGTTCTGCTATGTTATCACACTCCAGATAATAATGAATAACAACCACATTATTATCAGCAATGACCTCTACACATCAGAGAGCAGGAAAAATAAACAGGATCATTTCAAGGTTGCACCAGCTGCCAGCTGAAATTACCCCTTTAAAGAGAACTCCGGAGGAACAGTTGCTGGGTGACAAGAGATGCACATGAAGGCTCCTTTTCAGGAAAATCCTTCCATGCACATTTTTATTTCCTTATTTTCAAGACTGACTTTGTAGCTTCATCAGAAAATGACTATTCGGCAAATTTATTTAACAAAATGTACTGCAGCGGTTACTTGTGAAGCTATTGAAAGATGAATCAATTCCAGTATGAAAGTTTAATTATTGGAGTTTGGGTGGTATTTGGCTACACTATATTTTGTATTAAAACGAAGAAATCTAACTTTTTTTTTCCAAAGCAGCCTGCTTTTCTGCTTTTATATGTTTTCCAAAGATGTCTTTATAATTAATTAACAAAGCAAGGTATCCTGCTTTTGAAGATTTTTATTTGTTTTTGTTCTTTTTTTCCTCCTGACCTTTATTTCCCCCCCTCTTCTTTTAGCTCACATCTGTGCCACTCTCGGCCATTCTCTGTTCATTTTCCTTCAGGAAGCTTTATAATATTTAACTAAGAGATAATGGTCTGATTTGTGCATATGAACTTGCAGAGAGATGATGGGTCTGTGTTGATGTGATCTCTCATCTCACTTGATATTAATTGTGTGATAGTCATTAGGGCTGCTCCCAAATGCCCTTCCCAATGCTGTTCGTTCTGGCACATGGTAGGACTGTGCCTCCCACCTGCCTCGATGCTAGGTGTGATCATGTGACTTGTGTTGGCCAATAAAATACGAGTGGGAGTGATATGGATGTATTAAGAGCACACATAGGCCATAGTGATAATACTATTTTTTTCCACATTTCTAAATGGAAAATAACAAGTGTTGGTGAGAATGTGGAAAAATTGGAACCTTTGTGTATTGGGGGAGAAAATATAAAAGAGTGTAGCCACTGTGGAAAACAGTTTGGCTGTTCCTCAATAAATTAAACATAGAATTATCACATGGCCCAGCAATTCCAATCCCAGGTAGACACCTGAAATAACTGAAAACAAGTATTCAAATAAAAACATGTACACAAATATTCACAGTTGAGTTGATAGTGTAAGTTGCTACTCAGCTCACAATAGCCAAAGATGGAAACAATCCAAAGCTGATCAAGTAGTGAAAGGATATGCAAAATGTGGTATGTACATACAATGAAATAGTACTCAGCCATAAATAGGAATAAAGTACTGGTATGTGCTACAACATAGATGAAACTTGAAAATAACGTGTTAAGCGAAAGAAGCCAGGCACAAGGCCACATATCGTGCGATTCCATTTATATGAGATGTCCAGAATAAGCAAATCAATACAGGCAGAAAGAAGATTAGTGGCTGCCAAGCTGGGGGAGGGGGGAATGGAGAGGAACTGCTTAATGTGTGGGAATTTTCGTTTGGAAAATGAAAAATTTTCCAAATAGAAAGTGTGTGTGATTAAAAATTTCTGGAACTAGATAGTGGTAATAGTTGCACAACATTGTGAATATACTTAATGCCACTGAATTGTACACTTTGGCTAAATTGGTAAATTTTATGTATATTATATCACAATTTTTTAAAAAATGAATGTGTGTGTGTGTGCATATACACACACATATGTATACCATGCATGATTCTCCGAGGTAACCACAGAAGCATGAGTTGATATGGAGCATCCATCATGCTGATTATAGCATGACTCAGAATTAACCTTTTATTGTTAAATCACTTGTCCCGACAGCATAACCTAGCCCTTCTTGACTGATCTAAACTATAATTTTGCACTTGGTTCACGTACCCTTTCTTTAGCCTCCTTTGTGCCAGGCACTGGGGAACAAAGATGAAAAGCTGCAAGCAGTTTACAAAGTAGCAAGGGGAATAAACATGTTAACCAAAAGATGCTCGTCAGCACAATGTTGCCATAATAGAGGTAGATTATGAGTTGTAGTAAAAGCACAAAGGCTGGCAAGTTCCATTGTGGGAATTCAGAGAAGCCTACTCAAGAAAGCAAAGCTGGAATTAAATTTTAAAAGATGTTTAGTAGTTTGCCAGGTAGAGAAAGGGAGAAGTTGATTCCAGATTGATGGAAGCATTTGCCCTCTGTGCAGTGACATAGCATGAAACACCTTGGCATGGGACAGGAAATGACAATCATCAGATAATAATGTGTGACGTGACAAGGGCTGGAGATGGACAAGAGAAGTTGGCAAGGGTCTGGAGTTTGGACTACATCTGTAGCCAATCCTTTCTAACCTTCCCATCCATGCCACACACGGAAAAGGAAAATAGATACGGTGCCTCGGGCTGCAACACCCCTGCTCAGCCTTGGCCACCCTTGGCACATCTTAATCCACTGCAGCGCAGTGAGGGCACGCCTTTTGGGAAGCACTGCTATGGGAAATGGAGAGTCAGCGAAGATGTTTAAGCTAGGGAACAATATGATCAGATTCACAGTCTAAATCATGGTTGGGAAGATAGGGCAGTATGAAACATAAGGTTGGAGTCATAAAGATCTGTGAGGGGCAGTGACGATAATCCGCGGAGAGATGGTGGGAGCCTAAATCGGAAGAGTAGGCATGAAATTAAAGAGAGTGGAAAGACTGAAGAGACAGTTGTAAGGCAGAATTAACAAGCCTTATAACCGATCGGATGTGGAGGGTGAGAGAGGAGACAGAGTCTAGAATGGCTCCCCGCCTGAGTGAGTGGCAGTGGCCCCACAGGGAAGGAAACCGAGGATGGGAGGACCGTGCGGACAGGGACAGCAGTCAGTTCGGTTAGGAGCCTGTGGAACTGACGTGCCAGTGGAGATATCTGACAGGTGGGTAAGTACCGGGGAAGTTAGAGATGAGCTCCAAGAGAGCACTGGAGTACAGTTAAAGATGTGCAGGTCATGGGCGGAGACAAGTGGCAGGTAAGGCCCAGAGAATGGATGAGCCGCTTGAGAGAGGACACAAGTACGAACTGGAAAGGGCTAAGGGCACTTAAGGGGAACACAGAGGAAGGGAGGTCTGTGGGAAACCACACTGGCATTTCTTCCATGCATAATGGGATCTTCTCAATTGACTGAACACTGAGAACCTTGAAAAGAATGACTCTCTTTAATCTTTCTAAATCCGTCTAAATGATCTGTAAAGGCAACTCTGGGAATTCCAGAAGATTAGTCCCCTAATATAGGCTGATTTCTTTTGTGAAACTGAACATTTAAAAAATTACATCATTTAAAGTAATTTTAACAAAGTCATAGTTATGGCTGTCTCTAACATATTTCTACAGTATATTATCTACTTACATGGCACAGTTGATAAATGTGTATACAGTTGATAAATGTTTGTGAATTAATATGAAGTTGAGTTTTAGAGTTCAATACATGCAGAGAATGATGTAACACTCAGGTCCAACAGTCTCTCCAAAGTTTTGCAATGGAAATATGTTAAATGGGCAAGAGACACAATAGTTCTAAATGTGGCAGTGCCCCTTATAATAGTCAACGTTGATGCATGATATATTCACAAAATATGATACCATAGAGCTAAGAGAATTAATCAACTAAAACTGCACATAGTCACATGGATGAATCTCACAAATATGTCCGTGAAAGAAGCCAAACAAAAAAGAATGCATACTGTAAACTCCCAATCATATTAAGTTTAATGACAGGTGAAACAAATGTCTGCTTTCAGAAGTCTGGATAGCAGTCAGCTTTAGAGAGGGTGCAGTAACAGGAAGGAGGCACAAGAGGGACATTTTGGGTACTGGTTATGTTCTATTGCTTGATCTGGGTACTGTTTACATGGGTATGTTAACTTTGTAAACATTTATTGAGCTATACACTTATGACTGTTATACTTCTATAAAAAATTTACTTTATAAAAATAATTATGGTACATGATACTATAAGTTGTGACATTAAAGAATAATCTCTACATGTAAAGCAGGAGTATAACATTAAGCAAGTATTACTGGTTAGAACTACACTAATTGACCAATAAGAAAGGAGATTGAAAGGAAGAAGTCAGTGGGCTTTGGAAGGTGTGGCATTTGCAGGCTGCAGGTTCAAGGGGTCACTGGTAACTGTGCACATCTGTGCAGGATCAAAACCCAAAGAGCCCTTACTCTTTGATAAGAACAACTCGATTTCTGAGCTTTCAGTACAACTAGCACCAGAAAAATAATTTCATTAGATCAAAACTCTGAGGATGGAAGATTTCCACTTTGGCCACGATGGAGTAACTGGTACTAGATTGGCCCCTGTTCCATAAATAAAATATAGAGAAATAAGAGCAAAGTATTAAAAAATCTATTTTTAGAAATTGAACAACAGGTTGTAAAAGATTGTGATCTCTGAGAAAAAGGAAACAAATGAGATAAGTCCTACGATTGCCCCAATTTTAGATCCCAAGGCATTCACAAGGCTCTGTCAAGGGTCAGGAGTTGGAGGGTTGGCAATCAAAGCATAACAGTCTTGCTCAGTTGAGGAGACAGAAATTTTAGTTTAGTGAGTTTGAGACAACTGGAATTTGTAGAAAAAGTATGAAAGTGGAAGCTATTGTATAGAGGGAAGGTGCCAGAAATCTGTGTAAGGATCCCCTTGAGCCTTTGTCTAAGTACTACACTGTATTCAGCAGAGGGCAAGACACTGCAGTCTAGGGGGATAAAAAACTATTGAGGAAAGAATAACTTCCAGGGAGCTATGAACTGAATAATTGTGGAACTTACAAAGTTTTTGGTGACTTTTTAGATCTGATCAACCAGAACGGAGAGACCTCATTAAATGTCCAGGACATTCATTAGAGACCCCAGAAAGTACAGGTCTTATAAATAAAAATAATCTTGCCATAAAGTAAAAGCTACTCTAGACCCACCCTGGAAGAGCTTAAATTCAAGCTTTCAAAATATCAAACTGATCCACAAGTAAATTCACTGCAGGCCAGAACAAAGCTCAATATTTCTTAAAGGAAGATAACAAAATCTAGACTCTATCCAGCATCTAATTAAAATAAAAAACAAAAGCATTAGACATGCAATGAAGTAGAAAAATGTGACCTAAAACAAGAAGAAAAATTAGTCAGAATAGAGAATCAGAAATGACAGAGAACATAGAATTAGTAGATAAGGACTTTAAAACCATTGTTATAAATATATATTTCCAATGATTTAAAGGAAAACATGAACACAATGAAGAAAGAAATGAAAAATATAAAATATAAATATATGAAAAATATAAAAAAGATCCAAATGGAAGTTCTAGAGTTGAAGATTATAATACCTGAAATGAACACAGGAAATAGAAACTATCCAAACTGAAGCATGCAGAGAAAAGAGGATTAAGAAATAAATAGCCTCAGTGATCTGTGAAGCAAAATCAGTCTGACTTTGGGGTGATCATAAAATAGAAAGGGAGGCTAGGAGGATGGGTGGGGAGCAGAGAAAATACTTGAGGAAATAATGACTGCTAATTTTCTACATTTGATGAAAAATATCAACCCAGGGATCAATCCAAGGTGCTAAATGATCCTATGGCAGGATACATACAGAGAAAACTACAAATTATACCATTACATATTGATGAAAACCAATGACAAAAAGTTGCCAGAGGAAACAGAGGAACAGAGATAAAAATATCACTAACTTCTCATCAGAGACAAGTCAAGCCAGAAGAAAATGGAACAAGATTTTTAGTCTTGAAAAGAAAAAAAACTATTAACCTATAATTGTATATCCAACAAATATATTCCTCAAACACAAAATAGAAATAAAGGCATTTTTCAGACAAACAAAAGCTGAGAGAATTAGTTGTCAGCAGATCTCCTCTACAAGAAAATATTTAAAAGTTATTTTTATTTTTATTTTTTAGACACACAGTGTTGCTTTGTCACTGAGGCTGAAGTGAGGTGGTCTTAGCTCCTTGTACACTCCAACTCCTGAGCTCAGGTGATTCTCCCATCTCAGCCTCCTGAGTGGCTAGGACTACAGGTGCATGCCACCACTCCTGGCTATTTTTTTTTTTTTTTTTTTTTTGAGACAGGGTCTCACTCTGTCACCCAGACTGGAGAGCAGTGGCCCAATCATATAGCACACTGCAGCCTCAAACTCCTGGGCTCAGGCAATCCTCTTGCTTCAGCCTCCTGAATAGCTAGGACTACAGGCAAGTGCCACCACACCCAGCTAATTTTTTTATTCTTTTTTTATTTTTGTAGAGACAGGCTCTTTCTATGTTGCCCAGGCTGGTCTCAAACTGCTGGCCTCAAGTGATCCTCCCACCTTGGCTTCCCAGAGTGCTGGAGTTACAGGCATGTGCCACCATATCCTGCCCAAAAAATGTTTTAGAAGTTCCTCAGGCTGAAGGAAAGTGATACCACATAGAAATTTAGATCTGTAGAAAGAAATGAAGAGTGCCGGAAGTGATAAATATTTGAGTATATGTAAAAGATTTTTCTCTTTATTTTTTAATCTCTTTAAAAGATAATTGTCTCAAACAAAAGAATAATGATATATATATGTAAATAACCTTACAACCTTCCATTTCCTCCTCTCCATCCTTTAAGCTATTATTATAATTGTCACATATTTTATCTACATGTATTATAAATACGAATACACACATGCAACATGGAGGATGAAGGAAATATTGACCCTGGCAAAACTAGACTAGTTTTTAGGCATTTGTTGTCTTAGGGCAATAACGGTTAAGAACTTGGGCTTGAGTGTCAGAGTTCAGGTTAATTCTAGCTCTGTCAGGACTCTGAGCAAGTTATATAACTGTGAAAATCTCGATTTCCACATCTGCAAAGAGGGTAGTGCCCATTTATTAGAGTGATTACGAACGTTAAATTATCATATGTAAAGTGTTCACGTGTTACCTGCCTGGCAATAATAAAAGACTTGACAAAGGCAACGATTATTTTCCTAATGTCAGACATGTCCCCACCTTGCCCGTATACGCTTGGCCAGATACCAGTTGATCAAAAAGATACAACAGGCACAAGGATAAGTAGGAGGTGGTAAAGGACAATAAAATTCTTCATCTTCCGAAACAGGGTGTGAGATACCATCTAAAGTTATAAATGAATAACTTAGAGACCTAAGAAGGCTTCAGAGTATAATGGTAACCAACCATCAGAAGAATTAAAAACAGAAATTGAGGCTGGGCACGGTGGCTCACTCCTGTAATCCTAGCACTCTGGGAGGCTGAGGCGGGCGGATTGTTTGAGCTCAGGAGTTCGAGACCAGCCTGAGCAAGAGCGAGACCCCATTTCTACCAAAAATAGAAAGAAATTAATCGGACAGCTAAACATATATAGAAAAAATTAGCCGGGCATGGTGGCGCATGCCTGTAGTCCCAGCTACTTGGGAGGCCGAGGCAGTAGGATCGCTTGAGCCCAGGAGTCTGAGGTTGCTGTGAGCTAGGCTGACGCCACGGCACTCACTCTAGCCAGGGCAACAAAGTGAGACTCTGTCTCAAAAAAAAAAACAAAACAGAAATTGTTTAGTGACCACCTCTGGGGAGTGGGAATGGGGAAAGAGAGAAAAGATTTAGCTTTTCACAGTGTACCCTTTTGTACTACTGAAAAATGTATCATGTATTAAGTATTGCTTGTGTAAAACTTCAAAACTTAGTTCCCTAACTTAAGAAGTACACACAGAGAAATTAGAAAGGTTAAGCAAATACAGATGGATTTGTATAAAATTGGAACTATGCGGGTGCTTTCTATCCTTCCTACCCCTGGAGGTAAAACTGCGGCTGCTTCACCAGACCAGAGCCGGCCCCTCTGATTGGGCTGCAGTAGCCAAGAATTTCATGTGTGCAAGTACATGTGTGTGTGTGCACCCATCTACTTGTCTGTAAGGTAAATAAAGCTTTGGAGGAACATTCAGTAATGGGAAAAGAGAATTGGAGCAGACAGCAAGAAAGAGTAGAAGGAAAATAGAGTGTCTGAGGCAGGCAGAGCATTCAGGAAGGGACTAACAGGTCTGAGTTATTGTAGGTGTTTATTCACTTAGCAAATCGCCTATGAATGAACTCCCACCCGCTGTGGGACCCAGCTAAGACCTACAATTTGGACATTGGAAATGAGTTAGGAAGAGATCAGAGCTGTGGACACTGAAGTGTGACTGCTTTTACAGCAGATGAGGACAGAGGTTGGCTTCTGCTAATATCATTGTACAAATTGCCTTTCTATTTCATAGCATTTTACTTTAAGAAAATTCAGCTGCTAGAGAGACACAGTAAGCCTAGTGCAAACCACACAGCATCACTGTAGTGTAGAAAGTCGTCATGGAATGTTGCCATTGCAGTGGTCTCAGGGGTCAAGCCAAAGTATCAGGTGAAAGAAGCTACTCTTAAGGAGGTCCTTTCAGAAACCAGCAATCCTTGCAATTAAGCTCTGTGGATGAGCAGTAGAGGAGAGTAGTCCAAACCGCTCATCTAGGTGTCTGATGATTCTGGGTTGCAATCCTACCTCTGGCTTTCCCTGTCATTGTGACTTTGGGCAAGTTGTTTAACATCTCTGAACCTGGATTTTTTCATCTATAAAGTGGGGATGATAAAATGCACACTTAAAAAAAAAAGAAGAGTACTTACTGTCTGGTGTTCTACATGTATTATCTCATTTCAGCCTCACAACAACTGGATACAATTATTGTTCCATTTTATGGATGTGAAAAGAGGCTGTCACTTGTCTGAAGTCACAAAGCTGGTAAGTGGTACAGCCAAGACCTGACCCTAGGCGGTCTGATTCCAGAGCCTTGCTTTTAACTATTATGTTAAAAGTTCACCTGAGTATTAAATGAACCAATGAACTTAATGGCGCTTGGCATATTTTGAGCATTTCATAAATGGCAATTATTAAAAGGAGAGCTGAGTGGAATACAAATCCAAGTCATGACAAATCTGGGGTTAAAGTGGATTATGTAGTATCACCTAGGGCTAAGTCTCAGGCTCAGGCATGCTCTCTCTCAGAGAATCCATAAACAGAAATGAAATTCTCAAAGGAGGACACAGGTTCCCTGGAGTGTCAGAAATCATTTATGCAGAAGCTACCTTTGGAACAGATCAAGAGAGTAGAAAAGCATGGAAGAACTGGAGAAAGTCCCAGCCACATCGTCAGAGGTCCCTTGGAGGGAGCTGCCAAGGTCTGCAGGGTGTCAGACGTCCCTTGGAGAGAGCTGTCAAGGTCTGCAGGGTGCTCCTTCACTTGTCGGTGGCTGCCTGGGGTATAGCACTGAGACTCCGGAGCTGAGGAAATGGAGGTGAAGAGCAAGGGGAATCACCCAGAGCTGCACTTCCCAGACCCAGCATGCTGACTCCCAGGGCAGTCTGTCAAACTGGGAGAGAGCAGAGAGCCTAGAGCTAAACAAGACCCATACACCTGAAGCATCACTTTTGCAAGATGCTAGCTAAATGCTACCATCCTTCTTTCATTTCTCCATCACCCCCCACCAATCCTTGGGAAGTCCAGAACCTTGGCTCTTTTGTCCCCACTCCACCTCTGTTAAGAATTGTAAATGGTCCAGTGTATGCACGCAAACAACAGAAGCTGAATGAGTTACATAGAACATGTTATGAAGATAAAGATACGTGTATTAGGGAATAGAATGGAAAATTGGCACACATTTTTAAGATCGAACACAGGACTTCAAAGAAACTTCTAAAATCTGCGAGAGGCTTTAAACTCTGTCTCCAGAGACTAGAGTTCCAAGTGCACCCTTTTTAGCTACTGGGGATACTTGGGTGGAAAAGTTTCAAGAGCCTGGAACCATTACACAACGCAGACTTTCCTCCTGTCACTTCCTTCTTTACACTCATTTTCATCCCCCCCTGATTATGAGCCTGAACCGAAGGAGAGGCCTCGCCCCGCTGGGGAAGGGATCTTGTTTGCCTCAGTTTACATACAGGCCCAGGTTTACTTAACTTGGGATCTACAGTGCTGGTTTATTAGCTGCCTGCTGCACACTCTTAGAAGTGTTTTCCCTGGCATTTTTTTTTTTTTTTTGAGACAGAGTCTCACTCTCTTGCCTGGGGCGAGTGCCATGGCGTCAGCCTAGCTCACAGCAACCTCAAACTCCT
>CAUYSK010085704.1:0-61519 GCA_963575035.1 Avahi laniger | reverse complement strand
AGTGGCTCACGCCTGTAATCCCAGCACTCTGGGAGGCCGAGGCGGGTGGATGGATCAAGGTCAGGAGCTCGAGACCAGCCTGAGTAAGGGCAAGACGACCCCATCTCTACTAAAAATAGAAAGAAATTAGCTGGACAACTCAAAATATATAGAACAAATTAGCCAGGCATGGTGGCGCATACCTGTAGTCCCAGCTACTCGGGAGGCTGAGGCAGGAGGATCGCTTGAGCCCAGGAGTTTGAGGTTGCTGTGAGCTAGGTTGACACCATGGCACTCTAGCCAGGGCAACAGAGCCAGACTCTGTCTCAAAAAAAAAAAAAAGGTCTTCCCAGTAGAACAGACACTGGAGACATGGACGGGCAGGGCGGTGGGAGGTGGGAAGGAGGGAGAGAGGTGGGAGATAAGAAATTACCTAATGGGTACTAAGTACACTAACGGGGTGAAGGTTACATAAAAAGCCCAGACTTCACCACTAGGCAATATGTCCATGCAACCAATCTGCACATGTACCTCATGAATCAATAAAAAATTTTAAATTTTTAAAAAATAAATAAAAATTCTTCCCAATGTCCAACCAAATCTCTCACAAGAGAACTCTTCTCTCTTGTTGAAAAGCTGGATCATCCCCACACGTAATTTAAAACAAACCCAAAAACTGTTACTGAAACTCTACTTCCCATATCTCAGAAATTATTTCCTCTGTATAAATGCAGTGGCTCTCAACCCTTTCTGTTCATTAAATTACCGAAGGAACAGCATTTAAAAAAGGAAAAGGTGACCTCTTCATCCCACCCCATACCGTACCAGATGTCTGCAATTTTTTAAAAACTCCCCAGGTGATTCTAATGCACAGCTTTGGTTGAGAACCACTACTTCAATCTTTCTGGAAAAAAAAAAAAATCAGCCTTTTTCAAGTTTCAAATGTTTCAAACTGGACTCAAAACTAGAACATAATTCCATATGTAAAACATTAGTGTTTTTTATAGAGGTTCATAAGCAGAGATAAAGCAAAATTCTGTATCTTAAGCCAGACTTTTCCAGTGACTTCATTACACCATTCCCTTAGTGTCTAAACTGACCCACACCCAGGCGCCAAAGCTGAAAGTCTCAGAACCAGCCTCAACACACCTTCATCCTCTGCATCTAATCGGCTGCTAATCATGTTAGTTCTTCCTTTGAAATGCAGTTCTCATCCATTCCTCCTCTTTCATAGTCACCCTACTCTAAATTCTTTTCGACTAACTAGTCTGGCTGATACTGAGCTCTTCTCAACCCACTGCCACTAAATTAATTTCCTTAAAATACTGTTGTTCTTTTGTTTTGCTTTTAAAAGACAGGGTCTCGCTCTGTTGCCCAGGCTGAAGTGCAGTGGCACAACCATAGCTAACTGTAGCCTTGAACTCTTGGCTCCAGCCATCCTCCTGTCTCAGCCTCCCAAGTAGCTGGGACTATAGGCATGCGCCACTGCACCTGGCTAATTTATTTTCTTCCTTTCCTTTTTCCTTTCTTTCTTTCTTTCCTTCCTTCCTTCTTTCTTTCGTAGAGGCCGGGTCTCCCCATGTTGCCCAGGCTGATCTTGTACTCCTGGCCTCAAGCAATCCTCCTGTCTTGCCCTCCCAGAGCGCTGAGATTATAGGTATGAGCCACCCCACATTCAGCCTATAATAGTGTTATTATGCCCCTCTTCAAAGAAAAATGGTCAGCGGCTCCTCACTGCTTACACTGAGAAAACCCAATTCCTCAATCTATCTTGGTATTTTAATACCTCAAATAGAATATTAAAATTTTAACACAATAAATAATTCTACATATTAAGACCGGTCAATGTAGCAGAACTCTGCACTTCCGACTCGGTACCATCCTACCTAAAATTTATTTCCCACTATATTCCAATACAAATTTTCTATTCAATCCAGGCATTCAGTCTTTCATGTAAATAAAATTACAAATTCCAAGGATTTACTCATACTTCAAAATGTGCTGTACCCCTTCCTGAAATCCTGTGTTCACTTTTATCTGTTATCTCCAAATTCTCTGCACTATTCCGGACCTATGCTGTGAGGCCTTCCCAAAACACGGCGACCACACAGACTGTTCCACTTCCAGGCAATACGTATCATCTAAACCCGTTATTTTGAAATATGTTATACTGTCTTACACTACTACTTAACTATTTTATATTTCCTCATTTAAATAAAGATCCTGAAGGCAGAAATCATGTTTTATATTTTCGATGTATACTTTATTAAAAGCAGCTTTTTCCATTTTTTCATGAAATTTATTTTTCATTCCTTCCAGTTAATGGAAATATATAATGCATATAAAATTCTTCCCTATATCACTTTTTTCAGAGTAAATTTCATGATCTTAATGTGCTTTTATCAATGTGCTTATTTTAAGTAGCTAGCCTACTTTTATATAAGTCTGATCAATTCTGATTTAAAGGCAATATAATGAATCAAACACTTGTTGATATCAAAGAGAGTCAAGTGTTCTGCCCTTATATGTTTTCACTACATATTTTCACTAAAGATAACAAGAAAATGAAGCGGGTAGAGTCATTACTAATTAAGAAAGCATCATACTTCAAGAACTAAATGGTCAATTAACTAGTAATTACATAGAATAAACAGTAATTATACAGAATTGTCCTTGGGCATTTGCCGCTGTGTTTTAGTTAGCCTCCATAGTGTTTAACGCAAGTTCTCAAACTTTTTGGTCTCGGGAATTATTTATACTCTTAAATATCACTGAGGTCATCAAAGAACTACAGTTTATGGTGACTGTCCCAAGTACACACTTCATCAGTCGTTGGAGCAATAACTTCATCACAAAGACTACAGAAAAGTCTACCATCTACTTGTGAAAATGGGAGCAAAAAAGGCTAATAACATCTCAGGATTATTACCAAAATAGTTCTGACCTCACAGAACCCCCAAGGACTCCAGGGGACCCCCAAAGGCCACCAGCCTCCATGTGGAGAACCACAGGTATAGCACAAAGAATTTAGAAAACAGCGTAAAATAATGTTTAAATGTGGCGTAAAGCTTTTAAAAAATTAAGATTGTCTTAAAACCTGAGAAAAAGTCAAGGTATAATTATTTATTTGTTGCACAAATATAGTCCCTCTTTATAGGCAGAAGGCAGAAAAGGATTTCAAGGCTAACTGCCTCTAGAGTACATAGTTATACCTATACTTATAAACGTCGGTGATATAAACTAGTGCAGTGAGCCTACAGGGAACAACAGAAAATAGAAGGATCCAGTAAAAAAGAGACCTCAGGCCCCTTCTCAAGAAGGCAGCCACTGTCCAGCTCCAGCCACATGGAATGTGGGCCCCGTTGACAGACACTGTGATTTTTCAAGAGAAGCTTGCATTTTTATGGAAAAAAAAAAAATCACCTGATTTTATATTGGGAAAAACAATTAAACATTTCATAAATACCATGTGAGCCAAGTAAGGCATCAGGGAGACATATTTTTTAACCTCTGTATTATAGCATGGGGCCCTAAAACAGAAGAAGAAAAAAATTCTTTAAGGTTGATCATACATTTGAAGTAACTATTTGAAATTTTTTTATCTGTTCTGGTGGCTTTTATTCCAAAGAAAGCTATTGTTTAGCTAAGTTTATTTGAGTGTGCCACACTAAATGCAAGTGAATTCCTCCTAATTTCCCTGATTTTAAAGTAACATTTTAAGACAAAATTAATGTGGATATTATTAACAAACTAGTTTCCTTGAACCTAAGAATAATACTTTTAAAAGAAATGTCAGATGCAGGTTGTTTAATCACAACTGGCACATAAACACATTATATATGTATATTATTTAACATTTTTGAGATATCTGAATTTTATAGGCATACTGTCAAAAGAAAATAGAGTCTACAAATTCAATAGAGTTCGCTACTCTAAAAAAGTAGCTTACTAGAACTCATAAATGTTGACATTACCCTATGACAATTCTATGATTCAACACAAAGAACAAAAGGAATCTCAAAGGATATTAGCCACTAGGGAGTTTTAAGGAGTAGCAGATACTACTTTAATTTTGGTAACTTCTTGAGAGTGTTCACATAACAACTTGGAAGAAATAATGACAAAACCAGACAGCCAAAAAGATTAAAACAGATTAGTAAGGGAATCAGAGAGAGGAGAACTATGTCATTTGGAACAACAAACAGAATCACACGTTCAGAAAAATAATTATTAACTGAGAAACTACATTAGGAAGACAAACTGAAAGAAAAAGAGAAAATCTGAAATTCATGAGCTCAGACCAAAAACACCCTCACATTTAGTTGTGTATTCTAATGCCAGGCTACCCTCCAAGAAAGTGTGCAATTAATCCCTATTTAGGTTGTCCTGCAAAAAGTGTTAAGGAAGTGAAACAATGTGAGAGTTGTGGGTTATCATGAAGCTTTCAGCCTTAGGTGGTGTATAATCACACCTTCAGTGAATTCCTGGAGAATTTATGGCACGGTAGGCAAGAGGCTGGGTTCCGAGGTCAAGCTTCACACAGACGTGCCGTGCACTGCCAGCCACCAGTCATACATGATCTTTCTCAAGTTACTTAACACTCTGCACCCCAGTTTTCTCCTCCATAAAGTAGTGATGAGAACAGTACCCTCCAGCATGCGTGGAGATAATACAGATACATATTAACATAATACCTACAGACACACATTGCCTAGAACATTCCTAACACTTAGCAAGCCTTATACCATTAGCTACCCTTATATTCACTATTGTAAGGCAAAGGGGAGAAAACGCTAAGACACAGACGCAGAAATCTGGCCATGGTGAATGGAGACAATGCATTAGGCAAAATGATAGGCTGCTATTGTTTCTTCATCTTCACACAGCTCTACCTCCCTCCACCCCCAGGACCTTCCTAAGTATAGTCACTTGTTTTATGCCATCCTGACATACTTCTGTCTTAAGGAATAATTCCTTATCAAATTTTCATCAATTATTTATTAGTTGAAAACTCAGAGCACTGCTCAGTAGCTCACCACCCACTCTTACCTAACTTGCCCGTTTTATGTTTCGCCCCTTTTCTCTTTCCTTCACCTCACTGTCAACTTCTACTTCCTACTCCTTCTCTTCTCCCTTACCTCATTGTCACTGGACAGCCAGCGCAATCTCTAACCTCTTTCTCCCCCGCCCCTTTCTCCTTTTCTCTTTTTCAGAGTAAAAGTGAAACTGGGTAAGTATAGGAACAAGTGCCTCATATTACCAAACAGAATCAGAACAAGAGAAGAATCATTAAATTAAAAGATGACACCATAGCCTATTGAACCTATTGTCTCAAATAATATAAGCAGCTGCTTACCTATATTTACACATGGTTATTCTCAGGAATAAGTTACATACATTAATACAGCCAAGCAAACAGCCCAGGTGCATAAAACCTTAATTATTGTTCAAGACTGATATCTGATTGGCAGGAGGAGGAGAAGCAATTAGTGCAGATTGATAGATCCAAGCCAGCAGGTGACACGGTGACTAGCAATTTAACTTCCATCCGTTCTAAATGGATTATAACTAAATTCTCAGTATTGATAATATTAATATCAATATAAGATCAGACAGAAATCTCCAAATTCTTTTTACACTAAGGACCACAACCACCTCCTCCCTGGAGTTGTATAATATAAAAACACTGGCCACCTGAAGACCTACTTGTATGTATTAACAGAATAGGCACCAAAACGCCACAGACCAAATGAGAGTCTTAATATGTACCAGAGAGGTGCACCACCCAACTTTTCTATTTCTGTCGCGATACACGATCATATTAAATAAGGAAACTGGGGAAAAATGAAGAAAAAGGATCAACATTTTATCCTCATAATGAAATAAATATTCAGAACTTGACGGAAGTCTGTAATGGAGCTTTTTAATTAGGGAAGAAGAGCAAAAGAAAAACATATCTATTGTTTGCTGCATTTATAGTGTGGTCTGCAATACACACTTTCCAAATTAAGAAGTTTAAACACCTATGCTCAAGAATGGTAAGTCGAAAGACAGCTGGAAACGCGCGTGTCGTATCAGAACCCAAGTGTCCGTCTCTGACGGCCATCTGCTTGACCTGTTTTCATGAACACAACCAGCAGACCTCGACGGATGTTTCTCCTCCTGCTCTTCTACCTTGCCCAACACTTTCCCCGCTTCCTGGCTTATTTTACGATCAGAGGTTAAACTGCTAACCCTTCACCTTCCAGGAAAGTTTTTTTTCCTCTCTTCATAAAAGGTTTTTCAGTGTGCAGCAGTCGGATTAGCTCCTCTCTCCCAGAGCAAAAGCCGTGTCTTTGTCTTCGCTGCTGGTGCCTGGAGCCCCCACATCAGAGGGAGCAGCTCCCACCCCATAGGCACAATGCCGTATTGTAGGCCCCACGAAAGCCTGGCCTCTCGCTGTCTAGACTCCCACCCACCACCAGCCAGAGAAAATCCTGTCAAGCACTCAGCTGAAAATTAACTAAGGTATCCTGTTGAGAACCTGATGAAGATGTTATTTGACCATACGGTAAAACTTTCCATTGTGGAACATAAAGATAAGAGAAAAACTTCCAGAACTCAATGCTTTAACAATCTTGGTCACCAATTCACACATGGGTCAGTAGATGCATTTTACTAACATACAACCCCTTCCTCTATATGCTCTCTTAAAATAATACACGGGCTTATTTATGACGTTCTAATCTCTTGCACTTAAAAATCTAACTAAAGGATACATTCAAAAATATTACAATAGTCCATTTTTCATTTGCAGTTTTTACATTAGATATTTCTCGTTAGAAAGTTTACTATTCTGTTTATTGCTGAAGGAACTGGTCAAAATGCAGAAGTCAAAAGAAAACTGTCATATCTTTTCACATCCCTTAATATTTATATTTTTTACAAGTTTTTAATATTGAACAAAAGACAAATAGTAAAACAAAAGCAGATATTTGATTAAAGCTTTAAAACAGAAGTAAAGTAGCACATAAAACAAACCACACTTACAAAAACTATTTGTAAATTTTTTTAGCCTATAAAATGTTAAACACATTGAATAAATTTAAATTTGGTCATATGATATCAGTAGAAGAATTATTCCCCTAAATATGTTAAGTTGTGGGTGAGTAGGAATATTTATAATGATTGTGGGGAGGACTAGAGTTTTTAAAATGTAACCTTATAATTCACATCCATGGAAACAACTAATGTTGAAAATTATGGAGTGAAAATTATATTATATATGATTATAATCATATTAAATAAGCTCATGAAATCTGAAAGGATATGCACAAAAATAGGTATTTTTATGTTACTGGTATAAAAAGAATAATCTTTTTCCTTTTTTCAAAATTTTCCATAATATATTACATTAATAATTTAAAAAATAAACTATGCAGAATAATCAGAATAATTCAAAAGGCTACAATGGATAGGAATTAATGAGAGAGAAGAGTACAACCACTGACTATAGTATTCAGAATTCAAGAATAAATCATGGGTTACACAGTCCACATAGTAATATAAATTGATTCCCCAAATTTTAGGAGAAACATAAACATGCCCTTTTTTTAACCTATGATGATGATTAGCCTGACAACTTCAAGAGGTCATGACCAACAAACTTCACAAAAGAAATAAATTTATTCTTAGGAGGGAAAAAAAAAATCAATGCTTATACATAGCAGATGTTTGATTTGGACAAGTATGTGCTATTTTTTTAAGAGTCACATGAAAATCTAAGCCTGGCAAAGAACACTGCTTAAATTGAAGACCCTGTCTCAAACAAAACAAGCAAGCAAGCAAGCAAAAAAGGAGTAACAGCCTAGAATACAGCAGAAAAATAAGAGGTAAGAAACATGGATACCTCAATAACTTCACAGAACAGTGCCCTCCAACCACTCCAGCCAGAGCACCTGCTTCTAAACTTGCATATTATTTAAGTCTCTGTCTCAAAAAAAACAGAGTCTCACCCTGTTGCCCTGGCTAGAGTGCCATGGCGTCAGCCTAGCTCACAGCAACCTCAAACTCCTGGACTTAAGTGATCCTCCTGCCTCAGCCTCCTGAGTAGCTGGGATTACAGGCATGCTCCACCATGCCCGGCTAATTTTTTCTATATATATTTTTAGTTATCCAGCTAATTTATTTCTATTTTTGGTAGAGACGGGGTCTCGCTCTCGCTGGTCTCGAACTCCTGAGCTCAAACGATCCACCCGCCTCGGCCTCCCAGAGTGCCAGGATTACAGGCATGAGCCACTGCGCCCGGCCTAAACCTTTGTATTTGGAGAGGTTTTTTTTAAACAGCAGATTTGGCCTTTATTCTTTAGAAGAAAGCACTAAGTAACAGAATGGATAATTTTTATGGAGGAATAACTGATTTAAAAGAAGCTTTAGGGATTATCTCAGAACATGCAGGAGAAAAAAAGATCAGGGAAAAATAAGAGATGCAAAACTTAATCTGGGAATCTAGAGTAACTATGATTCAAAAACTCATACCTCTAGGACCTAGCACTGTGTTGAGAACAAAGTAGGCTGTCAACTAACACTGGATGAATGAATGAATCACTGAATGAGTGGACTGGCCTCAGTAAGGGACACGGGACAGAAAATGAACAAGAGAGGTGCAGACGGTTCTTTCTTGAATAGCATAAAAATCTGCATCAATTCAAAATAGGTAAATCACTTCTCTGTATAAAAGCTGAGAGGCAAGCAAAATCCTGCTTTCTTACCTGCACTTCCTCCAAGCTCAGAATTCAAAGGGCGGAATTTCAAGTTATTGCTACGTGTCTGGGTCCTGACTCGTTTCCCCTTGATTACAGTGCCAACTACATCCACCCAGATATTGGAGGCAGATGGCTCTATGCTACTACGTGTTCTGCAAATTATACCTGCTTTGAGTGATTTTGTATTGCCTGAGAATGCTACTCAGCTCCACAGAAAGGGTTTTATAAAATACCCTGGCTTTTGGCAGGAAGACTAAATAAAATTTAAAAGTCCAAGCTGAGCATTACCTCAGAGCCTTCACTATCACGTTAACAAAAAAAAAAAAAAATTACTCTGAGGCTACTTCTCATGGGCTCTTAGGGACGTTTCCTGTGTTGGAAGTTGTGATCTAAAGCTTTGCTAACAGTTAACAGTTCACGCTCACTTTAGCGTGAACTGTGGAACATTTAATTTGCAATAGGTATTTAGACTTTAATTTTAAAAGGTATTATTAGAAAATATAGGTTGGAATACTACAAAACAACCCACTCTCTAAGTTCAAGCAGATTAAAACCTTTATTGAATCTGAATAGCAAAAAATTTGAGTCAGAGGGAATCTAGGATCTACTTATTTTGAGACCTGAGGTTAAATGTTTACCCAATTCTTCTATTTCAAATTGAAGTGATAACTTCCATATATGTCATCGAAATCATCCCCGAGATAATGAGTAATAAATGTGTTACTATAACCTCTCCCCACAAATGCCCGTAACACACTCCTACGTAGCGGAGTAGTAGACTACTCACTAGTTTCAAGGCTCCACTGATCATATGTGTCTTTCTCTTCGACTGCTAGCCATATTTTTGTTATAACACTCATTCTAAAAACAGCTTCCTCTTTTTTGTGGCTGCCGAGTACACACCCAAGCCTCCATTCCTTTGAATGTCTCTTTGAGACTATTTTATAAATGAGATTTCTCAATACTAGCATTCACGCCGGACATCAAAAATCAGTTGCCACCTCCCTTGAAAATCACCCAAGACTGCCAAATCGGACATGCATAGAAGGGCCTATTCTCAATCCAAATCATCCTTCGTCTTCTTTGTCACATAGTACCGTCAGCCCTGGCCCATATCCAACCCAACCCTGATTGCTCCAACTGCACACACAGACCCTGTTAGAGACGCTGCTCCTCTCCCACCCCAGCCACAAGGCAGCAACCAACACACCCGCACAGCTACCACAGCCCCGTGGGAGATCTGCCCCACGTCCAGGCGGCTGGACCTATTCACAGCCATGGCCCTAGTCCTTTAGACAATGACTCAACAGTCACCTGGGAAACTTTCTCAAAAATGTAGACTACACTGCCACCTCCATCCTTAAAATAATTTACAGTATGCCCCAGGAACTGATGTCTCAGTCAATAGCTCCAAAACATGCTGACCAACACTGAACAGCAGCTCTTTTTAAAAACCTGTGGATATCCATCTAGCGACATTCCACCGGGGAGGCATCACAAACTGCAGAGGCTCCTCGAAACAAGGAGATTTTTGCATTCTCTGTTACATCTGTTTGCCTCTGTCTGCTAAGCACTACAGGAGGTTCTCCTGCTTAATAGTTACAGTGAGAATGCAACAAGGATCCTTACTGGTTTTCAGGCCTTTCTTAACTAGACAAGAAGACAATCACAGAGATAATAAGAATCTAATTTTCTAAGGTTGGGAAGCCTCGAGATTCTAATTATGTAAAAATCAGTAAATTTAAAAGTAAGTATTTAGAATTCTACTTCGAAAAATAAAAAAGGTCTGGCTTCCTGCCTTAGTTCAGTTACACATCTCCCGTTAGTTTAGGTAGAACTGTGTTTTTCAATCACCAAGTCCTTGAGGAAATAAAGCATTACTTAGTTCTAAAGGCAAAATTCCCAGTGTTTTGCTGAAATTGCATTAGAAAGGAAAGGGATAATGTAGGGATCTTACTCGGAAAGCAGATAACCCACCTCACTTTCCTCCAGCAAGATTTGATTACCTCCTAATTTCCTAGAATTTATTTTCTCTATTTACATTCCCTTTCAACTGCATTTACACTGATTTCTCTGATGCCCGTTTATTACACTTCCTGTCCTCTCTGTGGCTGATCCAGGATGAATTAGCATGCATGAGTACCCACCGTTACCTAAAAGGACAAAGAGGAGCATCTAACATAATTATAACTGGAGAAGAGGCTTTCATGACGAATTATATTGAAATAATGCTGACTTTGAGTTTAGGGTGCTATTTCTCTCATTTGGACATAAAAATGTTTTCCTTTCAAAACCAAAAGCATCAACATTGAACCCACGTAGGGAGTGAAAGCCAAGGTCAGAACAAGTCACTCTTTCCTAGGAGCCTACACCCAGGGTGGGGCTTCGGTAGCTGCATCCGTGCTTGGTGAACATGACCCCAGACCCCAGAGCATGGGCCACACACATGGCTGGTCTGGGCCAGTTTCTGTCGTGGAAGACTTGGATTGCGACCTGTGAAACACAGAGCGTGGAGGATGCTGACGCAGAATCACCTTCTGACAGAAAAATGACAGGAGATCCTCAGACCTACCATGGTAACTATATTCCCGAAAGTTACTTACCCATGTGTGTAGTTACCATAGCTTTTCCTCTAGCCGTGGGTGTAGAATGTCAATGCGGCAGTT
This sequence comes from Avahi laniger, assembly GCA_963575035.1. Classification (NCBI taxonomy): domain Eukaryota; kingdom Metazoa; phylum Chordata; class Mammalia; order Primates; family Indriidae; genus Avahi; species Avahi laniger. The sequence continues at coordinate 50,130 of CAUYSK010085704.1, read as the reverse complement.
GCATAGAACCTACCAACGGGACATCCGCTTCCAGCCAAGAGAAAGTAACAGACTGCATTTACCCTCTTCATCCATAAGAGGATTCCAGATTCTAGGCTTTCAGAAATCATAGCATTGAACTCATTTACTCCTGTTCACCTCGAAACAGAGATTTAATTACCTATTCACATTCAATAACAGCGTAAGTATTAGTTTTAGTGCAGTGTGTTTGCTCTAAGAGTTTCTGCTACATTTCATAATACTCTCTCCTCTACTCGATCTCCTTTTCTCTTCATTAGAAAATGAAAAAAGTTTCAGGCTGGGCACAGTGGCTCACGCCTGTAATCCTAGCACTCTGGGAGGCTGAGGGAGGATTGCTTGAGGTCAGGAGTTCGAGGCCAGCATGAGCAAGAGTGAGATCCTGTCTCTACAAAAAATAGAAAAAAAAAAATTAGCTGGGGCACGGTGGTGCGCTCCTATAGTCCCAGCTCCTTGGGAGGCTGAGGCAGGAGGATCACTTGAGCCCAGGAGCGTGAGGTTGCTGTGAGCTATGATCACACCACTGCACTCTACCCAGGGTGACAAAGCAAGGCCCTATCTCAAAAAAAAAAAAAAAAGTTTCAAGGACATATTAATTATATTAAAACAAGAAAGAGTATGATTTTTTCCAAACAAAGGAGAGTATTTCATTAAATGAATTTTCTAAAAAAATAAAAACATTTAAAAACCAAATAAGAAAAATATAAAATAATAAAAAGCAAAATATTATACAATTAAAAGTAAAATTTAAAACTAAAGACATAAGCTAAAACATTTCAAAGCATTATTAAATATCCAATGAATGAAAGAGTAAGCACTAAATACACCAAAAGATAAAAATGAAACAAGGAAAAAATACAAATTCCAAAATGAAGGTATTTGTACCACCTGCATGCAGGTGATATGAGGTGGTACAAACGACCTGTAGGCTTCCTTTGGGCCAAGTTTCTGGTAACAGATTCCAGAAGTAGAAAACTGGACCTTTGGCCGCCCCCTTAGTGATAGAAGAGTCAATACTCCCTCCTTCTGTGTTAAAAACAGGTGTGTGACAGGAAGATACCTCGTGAACACTGAGCTCTACCTTACTTATCTCCTCCGACCCACAAATCAAGCAAACGCACCCATCATATACTCTCCCCAAATCCAGCTTTTAAAGTTTTAACTCTGAATAAGTTTGACAAGCCCTTAATACTAATGCATAAATCATTTTTGTTTTGACCAAATTGAATTCAGCCATATCTAAAAAAGATAAATTCTAATATTTAAAATTATCTTAAACTTAAATTATATATGTTCAGTCTGTCATATATGTGAAATATAATACAAATTATATTTTTGAAGAATTAAAATACCCTAAAAATATAAATTGTAAGCCATCCTAAATATAATTTAATCTTATTTTGATGATTTAAAACAATTTAGAAGTATTCAGTGACTTCAAATGTTTTCAATACTGCGACCACTGTTTTGAATATATCATAAGTAGCAATAAATGATGTAAAGTTTAATGGAAAAAATTCAACATGATGGCCATCTCCTTTCTTCTTTCCACATCCATCTATGAACAAAATGGTCATTCCTAATCTGGACAATTCCTGAAGGAATGAATCAAAAAAATTACCAAAAGATTTTATAATCTCCCAAGTGGAGTAAAACCTAGGTAAATGGGTTTAATAACGGGTTTTATAATGAATTTTGGACAGCTATAAACTAAAATAAGACAAATATTTAAAAATTAAAGTTTTATCTTTCAACTAGTATTCCATTTTTATGTTTCCACTTTTTAGGATAAATATTCAATGTCACTAACAAACACCAGAGTAACCATTAAAAACTTAGAAACGAGTATTTTTGTACATAACAATTCTCAGTTATTTCTTCTTCAACATGTCTAAACCTGTACACAGTGAACACGACCAACATATAATCTTGACGAAACCGTGCTATTCCTTGTTGTGATTACTCTGCAGTATTCGTCACTAAAATCACACATACCATAGTAAAACTAAGACTCTAAAATTCAGTTTTCAAGTCCTATGCAATAATAAAAAAATTAAAAAACATAACACATTACTTTCTAAAAATCAAATAAATTAACTTCATTAACTTCTTATAATTATTAAACAGAAAATGCCATTTTAATTTATATAAAAAGAGTAAAAATGACCAAAACTTTGAAAAAAATTCCCCAAATATTACATAACTTCCTTGTCCAAACATATCCAAAATACACTGAAATCTCAAAAAAAAAAAAAAGTCATTTAAGAATCCTTTCTGAACCAGTTGCACGCAAGCTTATTAAGAGTACCTACACTTTTAATGCATACCTTGAGAAGATATGATGGTTCCAGTGTATTAAAACATATCTGAATTTATTTCAATCACGTTTTCTGTACACCTTTATAAGTTAATTTCAAATAACTTTCAGCTGATAATTTGATAATAATCTTATTAAAAGAATAGTCACCTAAATTTTATAACTACCCAGGTAACAAAATTTTAAAGGACTGCTTAATATTAATTAATGGTAAATTTGAATACTAAACATATCGTTATGCTATTGTATTTCTGCTATCAAGACAAAATAATTTTTAAATTATTAATTTCTAGAACCACATACATCTGCAAAAGACTATCAGATGTACTAAACTGATAGTTACGTGCCTTTTTTTTTTTTAACAGATTCAAGTGATAAATAAGAAGGAACTGAAAGAGGAAAAGGTTCTATCTGATCTTTACCAGTTCTGTCTACCAAGTTACCGTTTGTGGTTTATCGACAGTTCTATTAAAAAAAAGTTTTTTCGATAAAGCACTCATTGCTTGTGATGATAAAAATCTGCAGCCTTTCAAAGTCCTTTAAAGTTTTTTAAAAGATTTAAGAAACCTTCAATAGGTAGTAGAAATCAGAACAATCATTTATTAATTTCACTTTAATAACAGAATATAACTTAGCAAATAATCTTTGAACATCATTTGTATGTAACACGGTCCTAAAGTCTGCAAGAGAGTCAAAGAGGGACTTGTCCTCAAAAGCTGAAAATCTAGTGGACAACATCAGTCACGACAATAACGAGCTAGTTCAAGACAGAATATAATTGCCGTAAGTCAGGTATCAAAAGGATCAGCTTCTGCAACTTTTTAATAAATTTTATTGTGTATATTTGAGATTTGCAACATGTTATAAGATACATACAGATAGTAAAATGGCTATGGTAGTGAAGCACTTAACTATCATCTCATATAGTTACTTTTTTGTAACAAAAGCAGCTAAAATCTACTTATTTAACCAAAGCCCCTAATACAATTTTACCAACTTTGGTACTCATGTTGTAAGAAGATCTCCAGACTCGCACATATCTGCTATTTTGTGTCCTTTGACCTACATCTCCTCCTTTCCTCCACCCCTCCCCCTCACCTGTGCTAACAACTGTTTCATTCTGTGTCTTTGAGCTTTTTAAAATATATATTTTACATAAAAGTGAGATCATGCAATATTTTTCTTTCTGGGTCTGGCATGTTCCACCGGAATGTAACCATCCTCCAGGTCTATCCATGTTGTGGCAGATGGCAGGATCTTCTTTTGTAAGGTTGAATAATATTCGTGTGTGTGTGAGACATTTTATCAATTTGTCCACTGAACTACCATGGCCCAGCAATCCCTCTCCCCCAAAGAAGATGGAATCGCCACCGTCACTGCCACGTTATGCACAATAGCCAAGGTACAGAAGCAACTTCTTTTTACAGTTTTTACTCTGTAGCTTCACTTTCAGAAGTTTCACCCATTTAATAATGTAGTTATACTTTTAAAAAAGGAACATTTAATGACAATTTATTACAGTCTCAATACCCTATACAATTCCCATTCCTTTTCTTTAAGTAGTACCTTAATCGGGTCTTCAATAATTCAACGAATATTCATTGAGCACATACTACGGGTCAGACACTGTTTCAGGCCCTGAGCAAACAAAACTAAATCCAACAACCCCCTGCCAGGGTAGATTACACTATAGCAGTCAGTGGTTCCTGACCTCCTTCATTAGATGTAAATATTCATACCAAGGCAATATATTCTTTACTCTTAATTATTGACACAAGACTTTGAATATGAAGGAAAATTCCAACTAACTTTGGAAAAAAATCATCATCTGGCACCCACCTGAGAGCTGACAAGATAGCTAAGTGCCTCCCTCCATCGCCTCCCAACTGTCCCTGAGATCTCCCCACTGCTCTACTCTTCCCCATATGCCCCCACTAAGCTGGGTCAGGTGCCTCCTGCAGCAGTGGTCTACACTGCACAACCTCTAACACGGCCTTCACTACGTTGTTACAATCATCGATTTGAAACTGACACCTCCCCCTCAGGAATGCCATCTTCTCAGACTGTTGGCACTCCCTGAACGAATGAGAAGGCCGATACTTCCCATGGTGTTTAAGCTCTTCTTCCCATAGTCTTCCGGTATCTGTTAATTAACATAATATCACAACAATTCTGGTCAAGCCTAGAATTAGAGATTTTATAAAACAAGTGACTTTCTAAAATTGCTGCAAGAGATGTCACTGCAGTAGAAAAAGATGATTGCTCGAGCCCTTGGATGAATGCCTCCCTGGCCGATGACGAACTGCAGCCTCCCAAGAGACCTAGAGCCAGAACTGCCCTACGAAGTCACTCCAAATTCCTGACCCACACAGATCTGAGAGAGAAAAAAATAATGACTTTTGTTTTTCTCTTAAGCCACTGTATTTTGGGATGTGTCGTTACACAGCTGTGGTAACTGGAATGCACACACACATACATACACACCAAACACAGGATACCCAGAAAAGGACTCAACTCCACCAGGAAAAAAATTTTGCCAAGGTCTCGGCCCTTCCAACAGAGTATTCAGTGGATCACATAGAGTAATTTTTTCATTGATAAGTCTTTAAAGCACCCAAAAATTGAGCAAAACTTTTTGCACATCAATTAAATTTTTCTTCCTAGAGCCAAAAGAAAAGAAGAAAAGAAAGAGACGATTGTTTTAAAGGTAGCACAACTACCATTAAGAGCTCAGGGTCTAGTGTCACAGAACAAGTTCAAATCCCAGTATTATAACTTGAAGCTGTGTGCTTTCAACAAGTTGTTCAGCCTTTCTGAGCCTCTGTTTCCTTATCTTTATGAAAAGGATCGCAGTCTCTAATCCTACGGTTGCAGTGAAGATAAATGGGGTATGTAGGCTCTTGGCACATTTCCTGACATTTTGCGAATACCACGTATTAATAAATAGTATTCAGTACTATTTCTGTACATCGTTTAACTAGAAGCCTAATGTGAGAAAATAAATTGATAATAAGGCTCTGTAACCATAACGTTATGGCTTTATTTCATTACCTGAGAACTTGAAACAACAAAAAAAGCTTAATGAAATTCAGTGAACTGACACATATCATACATGCCAAAAAGAGGGTCGGTGTACATGGGGAAAGATGGCAAAATCTAACTAGAATTTGACTGTTAGAGGTACATTCGATGTTTAGTTCAGAGATCTTCCCACTACAGCAGACTGTATCTTTTTGATTACGTTGAGCTTACAAGGCTTTCTCTAAAATCAAAATGCTCCCTTAAAAAAATAATTTAAAAATAAGTGTTCCTTGAGGGCTATCAGTTCTTCACTCTTCACACTTTAATCAGGTATTTTAAGAAACACCCACCTATTTAAAGAAGTTGTTATCTGAAGAGTAAGAGGAGGGGTAATTTGAAAACGAGTGTACTTGGGGTGCAACAGCCTAACGCTTACTGCAGACCCTGCACCGGCCACCAGGCAGCACGCTGACAATGGCTGGCACCTGCAAGGTGAGAGCAGAGGGGCTCTAGGAATGATAAAAGGCGGTAAAGCAATTCCCCCTGTGAGGCTTTGTACTAAGTGCTCTTCAAGGAAACTTCAAATTCTATTACCCTCCTGTTCTCTTACGCAATGTCCTAAGTGTTGGTGCCAAAACCTCCTTAATAAATACCTCTGAAGAGTCAATTCAGGGCCATTTTTAGCAAATTCCCCCACAAGGCCATTGACTGACCTATCACAGAAATGTGAACCAAGACATTCCTTTCTATAGATACACTACTACCTGAAATAAATCAACTTACCCTTAATTTATATAACCTAAGAGTCTAACTATGCCCAGAATAAATATATCAATTGAAAAACCATTCAACCTAACAGTATAGGAACACTACAGTATTTCAGGAGCTTTCACATCTATCTTTAATCCTTTCTAGTTCAAGTAAAAAGCATTAAAAAAAACTATCCTAGCTTCCATAATGTTCCTTAAGCATAAACTTAAGAGTGTGAAAGTGGCAAAAGTTTTTAAATGTTAAACGTTTAAACTTATTTCCAGGGAAGAAACATGCCTTTGGAACTGATTGAAAAGCAAAGGATTTCAGTGTGATATTCTCATTGTCATCTGAAGTACCATGGCCACCTGCTTAAAGCATCCCCAAAATGCCTAGTGCTAGTATTCTATATACACTTTAAAATGTGTACCATAAACATTAAATTATTGGCCTTTAACTTGCAAATAAAAAATAATAATTTGGAGGAAAAGAAAGAAGGATATTATCTGAGCATAATAAAAATCTCCAAATGAAAATGTACTTCAAGAGCATATCAGGAACATATTACCTTGGAAGTCAAGAAAACAATGTTCCAAGAAAAAACCTGAACAACTTGTCGCACTGTGGCAACACAGCAGGAACCAAACAGCTTGAGAGGAGGCCACTGTGAAGCAAAACGCAGCAGAGGCCCTGCAGCCTCTCGCACGTAACAGCCGGATTTATTAGCACTAAAAACCAAGAAGTCACCTTGGATTAAAGCAGCGAAAATAAAGAACATGGGCACAAATTAAACTACCTATGAGAAAGTTATTAATCAAACCATCAATATGTAAACTCTGCAACGTACTGTCAAAGTAATAGTCAAGAAATACTAACCGGTGAAATTTGATTTGCTTTTTACACTTGAAAGCAGCTATGTGAAGCAGGATGTAATGCCCCAAGCCAAAAATAAAAGTATAAATATTCTTAATTATTTCCTATGTAAAACAAAAATGGCATGACCTAAAGATAAGGTTCTAAAGAATCCCATTAAATTTTGTTTCTGGTTAGCAAGTATGAGAGAATAAAACAGTTTACTTTTCTTCAACAACCTAGGATATATAGTTAATACTCAGTCCAGATTAATTTATCTTAGTACATCTGGACTGAGAGGGACTCAGAAAGAACTCTTTAATGAACACAAAGTTAAGAGCAAAAACAGCAATCACGGTAACATTTTACTCACAGATTTTTTTTTCTGTGTTAGACAATAATGTAATAATGTCTCCTAGTTTATTGTCTGTATGATTTATCAAGGTTCTACTTTCTAAATGTCGGGATCGTGTTGGGTTTTGGGATGCATGAATTATAGATGGGTCTGAAGGTAACCCCCACACATATACACACAGCAACTGTCCTTCGACGTCTTGTGATGTGAAGAGAGGACACTAAATGAGAAGAGCTTGAGCACAGCATACCCCAAAATGGTTCGGTCCAAGGTACATACGGACATGTATTTCTAACACCCCTGCTACCGTCATGCATTTAAGATCACTTCCACAAGCAGCTCTCCGTGACTTAACATAATCAACATTCATTTATTCATGGCCAGGCATTAACCTAGGTCCAATTTCATTTACTCACTCTGTAAATATTCATTAAACACAACAAACACAGTAAGCTTTTTCTTACGGATACTAATTAATACATTTTTGTCCATGAAGCGCTTACTTCAAGCAGGGCAAACAGACATTTAGACATACTTGTATGTCTACATGTGACTATACTAGACATATTTATGAAAACACAGTAAGTGCTAAAACACAAGCAGAAGTCAAATGTGGATTCTAGTATCACTATAGATAAAAAGATACCAAATGCAAAAGTAATCACAGAAATACTTTCATGTGCAGGGCATGGGGGATACTACGAATTCTTTGGCTCAAGGTTAGGATCTAAAAGAAGACTGAAAGGCAGTTGAACTGTTAACATGAGGTAGAGATAAGAAAGATGGATAATTTGATATTGGGTTGGATGTGACAATCAAAGCAGAAAGTTGGCAGCAAATGGGGACTTGTTCCTAAGAGAAGTTATTCTGGGTACAGAGAAAGGAATAAAGAAAACAAGACTTGCTAAAGACGTGTTTAAAACCACTAATAAATAGCCAGAACTGTTAGATCAAAGAATCACTGAATATGGAGGCAAATCCTTAAAGCAGCAGCGAGGACGGACATCTGCTGAGTCGGGTCTGTGGCTAAGAAACTCTCAGTAATTGTTTTAGGTGGAATTATACGGGATTCACTAATTTTAGGGAATACATTGTATTCCTATCTAGAAAAATTACCTGCAACATGTATATTTTATACCCAGCTATCCCCTCACATGACACAACAGCCTGCGCCGAGCTCACACGAGGTCGCTGTGCGACGGGAGGGCACAGACTCCGGGGCCGCCTGCCCTGGACGAGGCTCATCACTTCTCTGTGCTTCCTTCTTCATGGCGAAATGGAGATAAGCATCTCCTGCCTCGTAAGATTTTTGTGAGGCTTGAACAGCTAGTGCACGGAAACACACAGAAGTGTGCCTGGCACCGAGCAAGGCCCATAAGCAGCTGCTGCTCCCCCTCCAGGTCGCAGGGTACACGGTCAGCAAATAAAAAAGAGAACGCTGGAGTACCAAGGCCACGGTCAAGAAGAGGAACGTTTAGAGGCAGCATCTCTCATCTAGAGAAAGGGCTACTTTCCATTTCCCCGAATCCTGAGTCACTCTGGGGACCGTGGAGGCAGTGTGGTAACAGCCAGTCCTGTCAACAGAATTGAGGAGAGGTCATCGCCGCTGGCTGCGCTTCCCGGCCTGCTGGGAAGACAGACAGACAGACAGCAAGTGAAGAATGACCATAGCAATTAGCCTGGAGATGTACCAGGAAGAGCATTAAGATCTAAACTTGGGCACCTCACTCTTGGACGGCTGGAGCAGCAGTTACCGGGGGTTGTTCTGCCAGGGAAAGCTCCGCCGTCGAAAGATGCCATCAGCAGTCTGCCAGGCACCAACGCTACTAACACACGGGGACACCGTAGGGACACACTGCCAACCCCTCAGAGCAACTTTTATATCTGTGAGGCCCTCCATATGAAACTAGTGTGGTATTTTCCAGAGTGTTCTACAATAAAATGTGGTGTTTTCAAAAAAAAGCCAATGTGATGTCTTTGAAACAAGTCCAAACAGCAATAGATCGAAGATCACAATCTCACCAAAGCTAACTATATCATTATATTTTAACAACTGATGCCATTTCAAACCACTAAAACTTAGTTAACAATAACTTGTCTCTCTCATGATCTAAGTTATTCAGGATAAATGAAAACATGTAAACTTCTCTATTAAAAAATGAACAAAAGAAGCATGTGAAATACCTTAAACAGAGTATCATGAATCTTAGTATAAACCAAGTTTACCCTGAGCTTATTTTCTATGTGATCAAAGAGTCATCAAAGAATAAACCAGCATTCTGGGCATTCTTTTACAAAAAGCAATTTAACCGATTTCCCAACATCTCTTCTTTGCCAGTTATTTAATAAATTAATCGTGAGAGTCTGGCCACCCACTCCTCTACCTCTACCCCGCCAATAATTATTTCAGAGATGGTCAGGCCCGTGCCCACTTTGGCCACTAGGACACAAGCAGAGGTTTACTGGGGGATCTGGGGAAAGACGTTTTCTGGCCCTAAAGACAGAGTCGTGAAAAGCCAGTTTCTGTCACCCCCATGATCATAAACGAGAAAGCAGAGTTCCAGCTTCTACTGACAGCCATCGTACACGCACAAGGAATTGAAGCCTTCCAATAACACCACCACTGTGGGTGGCACAGCCGAGATGCAGAAAGAACCAGGATACTCGACATCCTCTTATAGGAACTATCAAGTTCCCTTATTATTAAAATCAGTTTTATATTTGTATCCCAAAACATCCTAATTTATACATTTTGTTTTCCAAGTCTATTACCATATAAGAATTTCACCCATGCTCAATTAAAGGTTAACAAAAAAAATTATCCTACTTTAAACAAGTTGATGCACACATTAAAACAAATAAAAATATTGACAGTTAAATAGGAATAGCCCAATAACTTTTTAAATAATTTCTGCATTTTCCATTTAAAATTTAGCAATAAAACAGAAAATTGAGAAAACATTATATAAACACTCAATTCAACATAAAATTTTACTTCTATAGCCCTCTTAGCTATAGATAGCACTAATTTTTAGGGCACAAAAAATTATAACTTGTTAGACCCTAAAATATTAGTTATATTCATACTATTTACATCCTTCAAAAGAAGAAAGGTTACTGGTTTTTGCATGGTTGAGTTTAGCTTTTAATAAAATCTTCAGAATTTTATGCCAATTAGCCATATAGAATGCATTAGTTGCAACCTATAGAGAAGCCAAAATTGCTTACTTTAATCATTTACTATATTTCAAATTTTACTAAGCTGGATAAACTTAAAATACAAATAAAGATGTTTCTAAAATTAGTGATTTAAACAGTAACAGCAAAAAGACAAGAAAGTGATAAAAGCAGGGCAGAAGTAGAAGACACAAACTGGAATGGCTAGTTCATGAACAGTAGGAAAGAGTGAAGGGAGGAAGGAGGGAGTAAACCACTCAAAAGTCTTCACGAAAAGGTTACAGTCTCTCTTACTCATGCATAGACTGAATGTTATATAAGGCCGACTGATCTATCTTTCAAGATCACTTTAGCATGAATTTAAAATTATGGAAAATCCATGTTTTCCAAATGAATTTAGTCTATTTTTTTTTTTTTTTTTGAGACAGAGTCTCACTGTGTTGCCCAGGCTAGAGTGCCGTGGCATCAGTCCAGCTCACAGCAACCTCACACTCCTGGGCTCAAACGATCCTCCTGCCTCAGCCTCCCAAGTAGCTGGGACTACAGGCATGTGCCACCATGCCCAGCTATTTTTATATATATATTTTTAGTTGTCTTGCTAATTTCTCTCTGTTTTTTTTAGTAGAGACGGGGTCTCGCTCTTGCTCAGGCTGGTCTCGAACTCCTGACCTTGAGCGATCCGCCCATGTCGGCCTCCCACAGTGCTGGGATTACAGGTGTGAGCCACCGCGACTGGCCTGAATTTAGCCTATTTTACAAACAAAATCAGGTGAGCATTATTCCGCACACCTTAGGTAATGTTATGGTTGTTATTTTCAAGATTAATCCATAACAAATATACTATAGAATAGATTTAAACCAGAGCTGAAAAAATAATATATCCATTTGACTACCCATTCTGCAAAGAGGCCTTTGCTGGGCCTGGAAAGAATGCAAATGGACAAACTTTACTCCATGTACGACGACGACACACAATAACCTCTTTAGTCAGAAAACGCTCCCTGCAACTCAGGGTCACTCCTTGCCAGTGGACGTACCAGACAACAGCAGCTCACACAGGCCAGCAGTGCGGCAGGCAGGGCTGGTGGAGCCAGAAATGTGTGCGACTTCCTACCTAAAATTAGCCATGCCCATCTCACCACAGCTGGGTGGGGCTCCTCTATTTTAGGGTGTACAGCTCTAAATTGCTTACGAAAAGATAATTGCTGGCTAGTTTCTGGAGCTGAGAGTGTCAGCAAACTTTCCACCAAGGCTTACGGAAAGCCAACTAGTCTCCACAAAACCCCACACCTAATCATCATGCTATCCAGGATCTAAGGGCACTGCGGGTAAGGGCCTACGCTGGAGAGATCCATGAAGAGGCAGCACGCAAAGAAATATTAAAAAAATAAGCAAGGAGACAGTCCTTATTCTTGTCTGTTACCCATGGCCCCCCCACACACATGGACATATACAATGTAGCAAAAGTGGGGGAAATTATAAAAATCATGGTATTAAAGCGCTGTACTCTCATCTTTTCAGGAAACCATACGGAACTGACAGCTGAAACCCTTCCAAGTAATGTCACACTATTGTTTATCTCTCTCCGAAAGTGCTGTGCTACTGAAGTAAACCCACCCCAAGGGGCTACTCGGTCTACATTTCACATTTCATAAACACTAGACGGGAACTGGTGTAGCTCCCATTGATATTGGCAGAGAATCTGCCTTCATGCGTTTAAAAATATGCTCAATTTTCAAACACAAATGAAAGAAAATGAAAAGACATACCCTTTCCCAAAAGTAACAGTAACTTTACCAAGGAATCATAATAGGGTTGAGTTGTAAGTTACATGGGCTTCACACACACCTGAAATTCAAGCTGCACAGATAACATTCACAGTTTCTATAACCCCAGGGCAAAGACCTAGCTTCTATTATATCACCAGAAACCTGAGACACTCAATGCAGAACACACAGTTAGTACTATTATCTTCCTGACACAATCACGTTCCAGCGGTCCACAAAATTAACACTTGTTTTGACAGGCTCAATCGGTTATTTTAAGAATTAAACAGCACACACATACCTTCATTTTCGGAGGCATGACATTTCACTTTCAAGACCAAGTCAAAGGTTCTTTCTGGATTGGCCCTTAAAAAAACAAAAAAAAAACTTTGTTATATTTATTTCCTATAACAAATAAGCATCTCCATAAAGCTTGTATTATCTTAATTCTAAGACTAAAAAAGTCATCTTGTTCTTATCTCAACATATTAAATGTAACTTTATGACTACAGGATAGCAGAAATAACAATGAAAATGTTTTCTCAGATTAGAAACTTAAGGTTACTGATATTTAGGAGATGAGATCTGAGACTCGGGGCAAAGCATTTAACCTCTGAGACTGTTTTCTTACATTAAAAAAAAAATAAAGTGCCTTGTCCACTTCACAGAATTGTATTACAATTCAAATAACATATGTGCAATCACATTATAAATTAAGTGCTGAATAAATGCAAATCGTTGCTTTTATCTTATTGCATCAAAATTGGAAGGCCAGTGTGTCCCTAAGTGTTTTTCTACCCTGCCAACAGAGCTTAGCCCCAAGCTCTCAGTCTTTCTTCCAAGGACTTGCAACCTGAGTGTCAATGATGAATACCTGGCTCCACCTGCCACGTTCTATTAATAGATCGCCATAAGACATTTATAATGCTTCACAAATGTGATACTTTGCATATACTTTCCTTGAGACGTATTTATGGTACTTAAGCATGTTTAAAGTAGCAAACTATTCAGAGACTTCAAAGCTAACAGAAAAAGACTTCTTTTATACCAATTATCCTTGGGGAAACTGGACATCAGCCTCATATTAAATTTCCCCACTACAAACTGTGAGGTTGATTTGCAACATTCAGAACTTTTTTTTTTACTAACTTGCCACACGTTTAACCTATTCATTGGTTAAATTTCAACCTCTAAATTGAAATCTGTTAAGACACTTTTTTTTTCAAAACAGAGTTCTGTCTTATCTCTCTTTCCATCAGAGGATGCAAAAATAAGCATAGTCTGATACCACAAGTCCAAAGTGTTAACATCTTTCAGTTATTCCTGCTAACAAGACTTCAAGCGTCTTTGTACTACACACTGGCTGTTTTTAACACGTACTTCCTTCAGGAAACTAAAGCCAGCTCTGACTTCTAAATAAACATTGATTTTTAAAATTTTTTTATTGCAACATATGAATCTAGAAACGTAGAAAGTGACAAGCCATGTAAATTAATTCACAAATATACATTCTCTCGGCCCTCCCACTATTAACTGGTTTCAATGATAAAAAAAAACTCAACTCTGATTCCTTCTGCAGCCTCGCACTCCAATTAATGCCAAAAGGTATATTTTTTGACTCCCCTTTTCCACCATGATGTCAAACAATGAAGAAAATAATTTCAAATGACACAATTTGCCTATTTGCCTAATATCCTTTATCACCTCTCTTAGGTGTGAAAGTTGAATATTGATTCAGTTATGCTTCTGTAAAATTTAAAAGGCCTTTCACAGTAATATAAATACATGCAATGGTCATTAAACTTTGGTGGGGGTGGGGAGTGAAGGACGGGTAAGGGAAGAAGAAATTCTTTCCAAAGTAAGTTTCAGGAGAAAAACAGAAAACTCACGCCTCTGAGATACCTAGAAACAAAATCACCATCGTTATTAAAATTGCTTTTTACCTAATCTGAAGTAAAATAACCATTGGTGAATACTTTAGCCCACACACAAAAATATCATTAATTAGACGGTATTTTGCAAGCACCATGCACACACACTGCCGTATCAAACGTCAGGGACCAGCAGAAGAAAACGCCCAGGACAAAACGGGTAAATACAATTAAGGAAGAAACGGTTATCTTAACGCTAAGAACGCACTTCGAATAATAACCGCTTCACCTCAACGCTGCCGCCCTCCCGGCCCCACACACGGCGACGACCGGGCGAGTCCCGTCCGACACTCTCGGGGACGACACGAAGCCCACAGCCGCGGTGCCGCCGGCCGCCCCCTCCCCCGAGACGCGGGCGTCGACCGGCCGCTCCCACCGCCGCGCCGAGGGGGCAGCGCCGACCCCGCCCGGCCGGGACGCGAGGCTGCGGAGGCTTTGCGGCCTAGCGCCGTCCCGCCGGCGCTCGGGGGTCGGGCCGCTGCCCCAGCCGGCCGCCAACGCCGGCGCCCCCGGCGCTGAGGGGCCGAGCGGGCCCGGGACGCGGGCCGGGAAGGGGCCGCCGCCCCCACTCACTTGGTCCTGCGGTCCATGGTTACATGTCGGAGCGCGGCTGCCGTCCCGCCCCCGCGCCGGCCTGGAAGCCGCTGCCCCGCGCACGCCGGCCGCCCCGCGGGGAAGGAGGCTCCTCACAGCCGTGGCGGCGGCGGGCCCATGTCCGCTGCGCCCGGCGCTTCCCCGCCCCCACCCCGCCCCCCGCAGCCTCCGTGACAGCAGCGGCGTGGCCGCCGCCCCCTCAGCCGGCCGCCGCCCCCGCCGCCACCACGGCGGGGCCTCTCAGTTCCCGAAGCGGGGCCGCCGCGGCTCCTGCACCTTCTGCAAACCAGGAAGTCGCCGGGAGGGGGAAGGGGCGCGCGGGGACGCGCCCGGCGGCTTCACCTGGGCCGCGCGGGGGAGGCGGGGCCGGGGCCCCAGCGCCCGGCGGCCTGAGGGCGGAGGCGGCGCGCAGGTGCCGGCCCTGCCGGCCACGCACCGCTTTGCAAGCGAGCCAGCGAGGCAGGCGCCCGTGTCCTCGGCGCGGGACCAACCGGCTCCTGTCCGAGAACAGCCCCAGCTGCAGGGCCTCGGGGCTACAACCCCCACACGGCGAAGCGTCTGAAAAAGTACCTCGACTTGCAGGGTTTCCCACATCACGTGCACACGGAATGGGGTTCTTTTCCTTGCAGACTGCAATTCCGAGCTCAGGTCGATGCTCCTGGCCCCTCACTCCAGCGGTGGCCTGGTTAGGGCCCTCTGAATTCCAGAGCTACCCCTCCTGGTTCGGGAATGTTCAGACGAGTGCACCTGCTAAGCCGCGCGGTCGAGTAGCACAAGGGCAGGGCTGCACTCGCCTGCACGTGGGAGACACGTTCCCGCACCGCGGACCGAACTTCGGGACGTGCTCAAGCAGGGGCAGGCCTCCCAGACTGAGAGTCCGGGGGCGTTCGGGGAGGGCTGATCTGCAGAGCACTAAAGCGCGAGTTAAGCAGGTTACGTGCATTGTCTCACTTAGCTTGTGATGGGTCCTTTCATCAGCACTTTGCAAATGAACCAGCGGGTCATGGCGAAGCTGGAAATCAAACCAGATCTATCCGAGGCTGACTATTCACTTCTACATGTTGCCTCTGCACCTGCTCTGCTGCCTCATATTTAGGGTCTACTGAGCAGAGATGCATTATAGAAAAAGTCCTATGATGGACGTTGAAAAAATTGTCCACAGCTGGGCTGTTTACACAGAGCTCTTCTGGGGAAGGCCTTCTCCCAGCTAAATTGCCACCCTTGACACGTGGCCGCGGTGGTTGTCATCCAGATGGGGGTTGCTTCACAATTTATTCATGCAGAAGGTAAGATGATGAGAGGAAATGTGGTATGAATGTAGTGTGAGTCATGAGGCCTAAGAGTCAGACAAGGAGTTTCAGGAATTAAATAAAGAATTTAGAATCAGGGAACCCGAAGTTAAACTCAATTTCAACAGTCTTAAACTTTCTTACCAATGTTGGGTGCTACTTGGTCAACAAAATGACATGTATTGTATAGCCATGGATCAAAAATGAGGACAGGATATAACTGGGAAACAAAAAGAAATTATATTTTAGCATAATGAGTTGTCATAGCTTGACTTGGGGTGAGACACTTGAGTTTCTCGGTTCCTACATTTGTGAAATGAGAATGATTAATTGTATATCACATGAGCACTATGGTCAAGTCAAAAAGTGCTACAACTTTGTGTTATCTTTTGAGAAATTATTCTGTGAATTTCAGTTTCACAATTAGGCAAGCTATACTAGATAAGGGATTTTTTTTCCCCAAATAAAGCTTTTCCTACCGAAGGTTACCATACCCCAAAACCTTGAAAAATATTGTGTAAACTAAAAACCACTTCTGTTCCAAGTGTCACTGAATTTCTCAAACTTCTTCTTTCATTATAATTAATTCTTCTCCAAAGGAAAAAACCGTACTTGGAGTGACTCCATAGGCGTTTTTAATTTGGGGTGAGGAAATAGTAATACAATGGTTTTCCCCATCCATTGTTGAGATTTTTCTTAAGTGAGTCATACCCCTGCATAATATAAAATCGTTATTTATTCAATTTACATTAAGTGTATGGAGGGAAAATACTACACATGCCTACCTCAGCTCAGAGCAATTGTTTTTAAACCAGCCTTTAGGCTGATGGTAATAAAGAGATTTATCTATTCTGATATTACTGAGGCAAAAAGGATAGATACACAGGTGGACATGATTTACATGCATGGTTTGTTAAAAATACTGGAAAAAGATTTAGTATATATCTTGATAATATTTTTAGTGAAACCAGTGGTATAATTTTAGTAACATTCATTTCATATAGAACTTCCCAGATGACTGACAGAGGTGTATGAAGGGCAACCCTTCAAATTAGTCTTAGATATTCCCAAGATCATATTAAGATCATATTTCAGCAATGATATTTCTTACCCAACAATTAATATTAACATTTTTCAGGACAGTAATAGTCAAAGAACATAGTCTATAAGCTATTAATCTTCCTAAATGCTCTGAGACTTATTTTAAATGTTTTGCATGGGTTCGTAAAGAATATATATCTGCAGCTTTTGGGTACAGTGTTCTAAATATATGTGCTGGATCAAGTATGATGATTGTGTTGTTGACATTTTCTATTACTGAGTTTGCATGTGCTTGAAATAATTCAGTTAATGGGAGAGGTAAGTTAAAATATAATGGTGGATTTGTCTATTTCAACTTCTGTCAATTTTTGCTTTATGTAGTTTGGGGCTCTGTGATAATATACATACCAGTTCATAATTATTATACTCATCCGGTAAATTGAACCATTTATTTATTTATTTATTTATTTTTGAGACAGAGTCTCACTGTGTTGCCCGGGCTAGAGTGCTGTGGCATCAGCCTAGCTCACAGCAATCTCAAACTCCTGGGCTCAAGCAATCCTCCTGCCTCAGCCTCCCGAGTAGCTGGGACTACAGGCATGCGCCACCATGCCCGGCTAATTTTTTCTATGTATTTTTTAGTTGTCCAATTAATTTCTTTCTATTTTTAGTAGAGACGGGGTCTCGCTCTTGCTCAGGCTGGTTTCGAACTCCTGAGCTCAAACAATCCGCCCGCCTCAGCCTCCCAGAGAGCTAGGATTACAGGCGTGAGCCACCGCGCCCAGCCCTGAACCATTTATTATTATCATTATGTTGTGACTTTCTTTACCTCTAATAATGCTTTTACTTTAGATTCTAAACAGTTTTCTTCTGAATAGTATTTGCTTGGTATTAGTACATCTCTTTTCACCCTTTTACATTCAGACTTCCTAAATCATTTTGTTTCAAATGTGCCTAAAACATTTTGATTTTGATTTTCAATCTAGTCTTGTCACCTATGGCTCTTAAATCAAGGTTTTAGACCATTCACATATATTCTTATAAAATTGCTGATAAATTTAAATGTATTTCTCACATTTAATGTTGTGCATCCCATTTGTTTCTCCTGATGTGTTTTTTTCTTTCTCCTTTGCTTTCTCTAGGATTGATTGAGTGTTTTTTATGCTTTCATTTCTGCCCTCCACCCCCTCTTCTAGTTTGGAAGTTATGCTATTTCTATTCATTTAGCAGTTATCCTACAAATTTTAACAGGCTAAATTTAACTGATTAAATCCAGAGTTCACCAATACATCCACCTTCTCCCAATCAACACACGACCTTTAAAACCTTCTTCAAAACTACAATACAGGCCAGGTGTGGTGGCTCACACCTGTAATCCTAGCACTCTGGGAGGCCAAGGCGGGAGGATTTCTTGAGCTCAGGAGTTCCAGACCAGCCTGAGCAAGAGTGAGAACCTGTCTCTTCTAAAAATAGAAAAAATTAGCTGGGTGTGGTGTTGTGCGGCACCTGTAGTCTCAGCTACTCAGAAGGGTGAGGCAGGAGGATCGCTTAAGCCCAGGAGTTTGAGGTTGCTGTGAGCTAGGCTGATGCCACTGTACTTTAACCAACAGAGCGAGACTCTGTCTCAAAAAAAAAGAAAAAACTACAATACATTATGCATTAGGAAAGTTGTTTTATACAGTCAATGTTTGTTTAGATTTACCCAGAACTTTACCACTTATTTTGCTCTTCTTTCTTATTTTCATCTTAGAACTTCCATCTACGATCACATCCCTTCTGCTTATAAAATATATGCTATAAACACTGGCATATTCTGTCACTTTTTGTTTGAGTGGGAATGTATTTCCCTCTCTCTCATTCTTGAAAAAATATTTTCACTGATAAAGAATTCTGAGTTTAAAATTATTTCCTTCTGCATATTACCAATGTTACACTGTCTTCTAGGTTCCCTAATTGCAATTTGAACTTAGAAAGTCTTGAAAGGCAATATTGCTAGGTAGATAGCAATGGACCTCGAACTATCCTAGGAACAAAAGTGGGTGTCCCGCCTTGGCACTGCCTCTAGCAATTGCCCCACCTGGGGAAGAAGTGCAAGGGCGGTGCCCTGGGTGCCCGTCTTGGTGCTGCCCCACCTCGATCCTGCCCTGAGCACGTGCTAATCTGCCAAAGAATGTAGGGAATTCCCCAGCGTCCAGGCCAGGCAGCCCAGGCACAGTAGGATTTGCAGAGTGACCTAGAGTGACCTAAGGCTAATTATCATGTTGTTAACTGTCCATCAGAGTGGTTCAGTGGTGACCATCCGAACCACGGAGAGGGCCCACTCCAGACACTGTAAAACAAGACCCCCGATCATACCCAGAGCCCTTTCGTTAGGATAGGGGACCCAATTTGCCGTCGGCGGTGAATGTGTCTTGCTCTTGCTCTGTAAACCTGTCTTGCCCTTCCTCAGTAAACTTCGTTTCATGCTTGCCTTGCTTTGGGGGTATCTGGTCATTCTTCTGCCAAGAGCACACTGAGAACTTAGAACACACAACTGCCACCCAACAGTTTTTTCTCTGGCTTCAGCAAAGATTTTTCTTTTTGTCTTTAGTTTTCTATAGTTTCACCATGAAGTATCTAGATGTTTTTAAATTCATCTTTCTTGGTTTCTTTGGTTTTATGATTCTGGACTAGTGACTTTCATCATTTCTGGAAAATTCCGAAGTCCATTTTTTCTTTTTTTTTCCTTCTGGGGTGCCGATTATACCCATATTATTCTATAATACCTTCCATGTCTCTTAACGTCTCTGTCATAGCACCTCTCCCTTTATCTCTCTGGGCTGAATTCTGGTTAATTTCAAAAATTTCCTGTTCACTGATTCTTCAGCTTTGTCTCATCTGTTAAAGTCATCTGTTTAATTTTTAATTTTTATCATTTTTATTTCTAAAGTTCTTTCAGGTTATTTTTTAAAATCTGCTTTTTCTTAACCCATATTTTAAGCCTCTCCTTAATTTCTTAAAATATATTTAATGTACATACTTTAAATTCTATTTCTGGAAATTCCAACATCTGAAGCATTTGTGGATCTGATTCTGCTATCTGAATTTTTTTCCTGTTGTTTCTTACTTATGGTCCTTTGTTTCTTTGTTTTCTTCTATGTGTGGTGATTTCTTTTTCTTTTTCTTTTTCTTTTTTTTTTTTTTTTTTTTTTGAGACAGAATGTCGCTCTGTTGCCCCCCAGGCTAGAGTGCCATGGTGTCAGCCTAGCTCACAGCAACCTCAAACTCCTGGGCTCAAGCAATCCTCCTGCCTCAGCCTCCTGAGTAGCTGGGACTACAGGCATGTGCCACCATGATCAGCTAATTTTTTCTATATATTTTTAGTTGTCCAGCCAATTTCTTTTAATTTTTTTAGTAGAGACGGGGTCTCGCTCTTGCTCAGGCTGATCTCGAACTCCTGAGCTTAAACGATCCTCCTCCTCCTGCCTCGGCCTCCCAGAGTGCTAGGATTACAGGCGTGAGCCACCAGGCCCCACTGGATTTCTTTTTATATTGTCTGATCCTTGGAGGTTTATATATGGAAACTGAGTAAGGTCTGAAATAAAGATGAGTTCTCTAGATGGGATATTCATTGGCTGCTGGCAGATGCCTGAAGGCATTAGTAGTTCAGGACCACTTCATACTAAATTCTCAGCTTGAAATGTTTCAGACCACGTATGTGAGACCTGGCATGTAGCTGTGAATCCTCTGGAAAACTTTTTCCCTTTAACTCTGCTCCAGTGTTTGAGACAATCAATTTTCCTCGAATCTTTTTGGGGTGTCAGCTTTATGAGGGCAATCATGTTGGATTTCTCACATCAGGAAGAGTCTGTCTCAAGCCCCATAAGACCATGACAATAAATGCTCCGGTTCATACAGTTTAACAAATACCCTCAAGATGAAAGGTGGCTCTTGTGGCTACCTTTACTTGTCCCCCCTCCTCCACCCACAAGTATTCCTTATTTGATTCCCTGCCCTTGAATGCATTTTAAAATTTTTTTTTAAAGATTTAGTTCTAGGCCAGGTGCGGTGGCTCACGCCTATAATCCTAGCACTCTGGGAGGCCAAGGCGGGCAGATTGTTTGAGCTCAGGAGTTCAAGACCAGCCTGAGCAAGAGCGAGACCCCGTCTCTACTACAAATAGAAAGAAATTAATCGGACAACTAAAAATATATAGAAAAAATTAGCCGGGCATGGTGGCGCATGCCTGTAGTCCTAGCTACTTGGGAGGCTGAGGCAGTAGGATCACTTGAGCCCAGGAATGTGAGGTTGCTGTGAGCTAGGCTGACGCCACGGCACTCACTCTAGCCTGGGCAAAAAGAGTGAGACTCTATCTCAAAAAAAAAAAAAAAAGATTTAGTTCTGAATTTTTAGTTGATTTTCATAAAAATTTTGATCATCATGATTGTCTAGTTTTGATTATAGTATCATAAAAAATAACAACGTTTTATCCACCTGATAATGTTCACCTTCCTCAAGCCATACCCACATAGTCCCTGACTCATACATCCTTATATATTCATGGCATGGAGAAATCCAAGTTCAGGGCCTTTAGTGAGCCAACTTGCCCTGTTTTCCGATGTACTACGACAACCACAAAGGTAACCTCTGGCTCCCCACCCCACAACCAGCATACACTGTGTGCAGTAGAAACATGCCTTAGACAGAAGTGAAGAGTTTCTGATACCCGGGAGCATTTCCCTTTGGGGTGTGGAATGGGAAACACTATTGTAAACTCTAAAATGGTATTTTTAAAATAATAACATTAATAATGGTTCAGGTTCAATATAACTTAACTAGGCTCATGTGGGCTGTGAGCCTCACTGATTTATGTCAAGATTTTGAGTTCCAAACAATTAACTTAGAAATGAGCATTTATTTATTTATTTATTTTGAGACAGAGTCTGGCTTTGTTGCCGGGCTAGAGTGCCGCGGCATCAGCCTAGCTCACAGCAACCTCAAACTCCTGGGCTCTGGGGATCCTCCTGCTTCACCCTCCTGAGTAGCTGGGACTACAGGTGCCGCACACCACTGCACCCAGCTAATTTTTTCTATTTTTAGTAGAGGTGGGGGCTGGTCTCGAACTGCTGAGCTCAAGCAGTCCTCCCGCCTCTGCCTCCCAGAGTGCTGCAATTACAGGCATGAGCCACGGCACCCAGCCAGACATGAGCTTTTAGATGCAACCCTCTCACCCCCGTCAGGCACTCCCTAGAATCTAACTCTGCACAGCCTTGTATTATTGTTCTTAGGTGAAATTTATTAATACTATCACTACCTTCATTTATTATAGAAGAATTCTTTCTAAAAATTATTTAAGTCAAATTTCTTGAAGCCCTTAGAAAACCATCTAAAAATCATAGTATCAGGACCTGCCTTTTAATATCAACTGAGATAGTGTTGTTAAGAAAAACATTCTCCAAGTAGATTGTTCTTCTAACACTTAGCAGCAGTATCATGAATTTGAATCTACAGATAAAATCTCCCTCCACAAGACATATGAAGTACTTTTAAAACAGAGAGAAGATAAAGGAAAGGATTTGGGAGCATATCTTTCCTGAAATATGGTTCTTTGAGTTGCTTTCACACCTCATAGCTTATAATGCTGGCGTTCTATGTTGATTTGAAAGCCAGCTCCAGTAAAAAGTTATCTCCCAGTTTGTAGACAAAAGGGCTCAGATAAATGTTTACATCTTTATTTCCAAATCTGAATATATCCAAATATTTATGAAATTCAAATAGTAAGTGATGATACTGTTTCTTTTGCTGTTAAATATTTAGTGAAAGATAGTGAAATTCTCAAGAATAATACACACAGCATGAGATCTTCTCCTTCCGCCTTTTTCGAGTGATTTGCCCAAAATTGTAAAATAAATTCTCTTACCTCTGACCAGCTTCTGCTTGTTCCCCCTTGTCTTTGTTCCTCAATCTTCTAGACATTGGAAACCCTAAAGCAATCCTTATAGTTGAGAACAAAGAATATTTGAAGCAGCGTATCTCCAACAGATTATAATCAGAGGAGGTAAACTTTCTTCAGGGGTTCTTTGCGGAGTCTCACTTGGGCTTCAAGAAAGAGCACAGTGTTGGTGTGACCCTGTGGCATTGCATGGCAAGGAATTTAACCCCACCCACCAGATACTCCGCATGAATAAAAGCATCTTCAGTGCACGTGGGCTCTGCTCACACCCATCTAATACTCTCAGGAGAATGAGTAATCTCATGCAATGAGCAATGTCATTAGAATGTACTGGAAGGAAACATAAAAGAGATTCAACCCATATAAGCAACGCTAATCCTAATGTAAATAAAGAAATGAGCAAAACAAATTGCTATATGCCAAGTTCTGCTTTCCTAAAATACAAGGGAATAACTAAGCAAATATTACACATAATTATGATGGATTCTAGAAGGAAAAAAATGCAACATGCCAGCAAACAGAACTCAGTCAAATACCAGGTCAAAAGGTGTAATTCCAAAGCAGAAGGTCCTTGGAATAATAAAGATTCAAAACTCCAAAATATTTGACAACCCCGCCCCATTTTTTACTACTGCAAATAAGAACAAGACAAAAATAAACAAGGACTGAGAGTTCCCCTGGGATTCAAAAGTGTGGATATAAGCTTATCTCTACTGTTGTTTCTGATGTCACAGACCCAAGCCGGAGGGAAATATCTGGTAAGACAACTTCTGCTTGTAATAGTCTCTGGAAAGGAAGGAACAGCAGAATGTCAGCACCATGAAACTGATCGAATTCCTAGTTTGGTGGGAATTTATTTACTTCTCTAATAAAAAGGATTCAGTCTCTCCTACCTTTCTCCACTCACTGTGCACAATTCCAGCAGCCTCTTCTTGTCTCCTTGAGACTGCCAGTCAGAACAGCTGGGCTTGGCTGGAGTGGAAAGGAGGCTTTCGGACCCATGATTCAGCCCGATGGTTTGCATGTGACTTAATAAGATTCCTGCCTCAGTGTGGACTGTTTTCCTGTCTGCTACGCAGCTGTTCCCTGGGTCTTCCTTCATTTCCCTCTTGGATTAAGTTGTGGGTCGGGAACATGCAACATTATTAGCATGTGTACTGTTCATAGTAATAATACTATGCTATCACCGGTTACTCAAGAAAACTACCAAATAGGTGCTGCTAATTCCTACCCTGTGATGATGTAATAAAGCCACTGAATACTAACAATCCATTTATTTACCTCTATGACTTCTAACACAAACATGTCATACTTCCTCTTTAAATAAGCAGGTATGAATTCTTCAGTAACGTATGCATGAATTCATGACGAGAGGACTAATACTAGAATTGGAAGGTTTTAAACCAAGTGGCCTACTGCTGAGTTTGAAACAGTCCAGCAAACCAGCTGGAAAAACTCCTCCCAGTTTGTGAAAGCAAGAAAACAAAGGGAAAAAAATTTCTTAACATTTGAGTCACTGTGTAATTTCATGCACAAAGACTTCACATACATACCAGAAAGACAAGCCTTGCCGCATTTACATTTATTCTTTTTTATGGCTGTTGTGATTTTGCCAAGTGCTTTATGACAGTTTTTTATTAGCTGGGCCTCTCAATAGTCCTGTGAGGTAGAGATTAGTAGGTAAAACAGGTACTAGAGACGATGAAGCAGGAAGCTAACTCTCCAGGGACCTTTTATTCCAAGAACGCCTGCGTGGAAGAACGCACTTCCCCAGGTTTGCCAGAGGCACCAGGAAATAGAAGTCGGCCTGCGTAACACCACGGAGCCCTTTTCAAAAGCCGTTTTCTTGGTGAAACACATGTGCATCTCCCTTCCCTGACTCTCACTCGCTCTCTCACTCTCAGTTTCTTGCTCTCAAAGCAAAAGTGAGCAAAGTTCCAGTGGGTCTGCATTTTATTTCGGAAGCATTTATTATCATATGGCCTCACCTTGTTGACGTCTTTTTTTTAACCAAGCTTCGGCCAAGGTAATACCTTGTTGGTATCTTTAAATACCTGTTACAAGCAGCACTAAACACTTGTGTAGCCATACCATTTTTAAGAGTTCTTTGTACAAGATGTAGGATTTTAAAAAAGCATTTATGTAAGAAACTAAAAGAGATACTAGTGTGTTATTGCTTGTTATTACTCCCTCCCTTTACAGGTAATGAAAGCTAAAGTTGAAAGAAACTGTCTTTTTTTTTTTTTTGAGACAGAGTCTCACTCTGGTGCCCTAGCTAGAGTGCCATGGTGTCAGCCTAGCTCACAGCAACCTCAAATTCCTGGACTCAAGTGATCCTCAGCCTCAGCCTCCCGAGTAGCTGGGACTACAGGCATGCACCACCATGCCTGGCTAATTTTTTTATATATGTATATTTTAGTTGTCCAGCTGATTTCTTTCTATTTTTAGTAGAGACGGGGTCTCGCTCTTGCTCAGGTTGGTCTCAAAGTCCCGAGCTCAAACAATCCGCCCGCCTCGGCCTCCCAGAGTGCTAGGATTATAGGCATGAGCCACCGCGCCCAGCCAAAAGAAACTTTCTTAACATAGACAAACTGCATCTTTTAAGGAAAAGCTTTGTCTAGAAACTGGATTTCCTGGTTCCAAAGATGAAAAAGCAAAACCAAAGTATAATTCTCTAAGAACATTCATAAAAATTGAAAATAAAACTTACGATTCTGTCATTTTATATTTATTTTATGTATTTGTGGTATGAAACTTCATTCAACATATAGTTTTTAACCCTTATGTTAAAGCTATATATTGGAAAACAAATTATACAATAGGGTTTTATCTTTCTAATGGAACATGAGTGCCTAGAGGGAAAAACAGGGTGAATGAAGATAAGCTGTCTACCTACACAAGGTGTGTATTATTGGAAAGGGATACTAAAAACAGCTGCCGGGGTGGATTTGATTTGGCAATTAATTATTTTGTGAGCAGTTTAATCAGTTGCCTCCTGAACCAAGGTTCAAATCTAATCTTTCGTTGTTCTTCCACTGTGCCTTCTGCTTCTTCTCCGAGTTGCCTCCCTGGCTCTAGGCCCTGTCGTGCAGTTGCCTTTGTCCTGTTCAGACCTCTCCTCGTCCTTTGAATGAACAAAGCCTCCAAAGCTGCCGTCCTTTTGTTTTAAGCTATCTTGCTCTTTCCCTGCATGTCTTCATCTCTCCCGGAGGACTCTATGTGTCTTGGCTCCCAAACTTAGTCGGAGTACCTGATACTTACTCTCTCGCTCGTTATTAAGCTAGCTCTACGCTGGTAACGTTCAGCTTCTTTGCCTAAGCTAATACTATGTTTATCACTAGAGGCCACGTAGTTCCTGCCCTCATGGAGCTTATATTCCAGTTAATAGAGACCAACAATAAACATGTAAATATATAAGTAATAAAATGTATGATGGAAGCAAGTGCTAAGAAGAAGAAAAACAGAATGACGAGATAGAATGATGGGTGGACGACTACTTCAGCTATGAATAGGATGGACGCGGCAGGCCTCCCTACGGTGGAGATATTGCAGCTGCATCTGGAGTGATGAGAAGACAGCAGCTGTGTGAAGATACAGGGGACGGGGCTCCCTGGCAAAGAGGAGAGATGATGCAAAGTCCCTGAGTCTGGGACCAGCTTGGCACATTTAAGGAAAGCCAGGGTACAGGGTAACTGGTCAGAGCGGTGGGAGATAAGGGCAGAGAGACAGGCAGCAGCCAGACTGCGAAGGGTTTTTGCAAGCCGTGGTAAAGACTCTGTATTTTATTCTACTTGCTGTGGAAGCTACTAGAGCGAAATCAGCACAGGGGCAAAGTAGGGGGTCAAGGGAGACATTTACGAGGCTGCTGCTGTAATCCAGGAGAAATGACAATGCTCTGGATTACAGCTGCAGTGCGAATGATAAGAAATTGTCAAATTTCAAATATGTGTAGGAATATACATACGCCCACAGGGACTACCAATGGATTGGATGTGGCTAGGACAGGGTGACTATCAGCTTTTTGGCCACTTGATAAGGAACAGGTAAGGATAAGTTGTGGATATGGGGTGAGGAAGGAACCAAGTTTTGCTTTAGGCTTTAAAAAGTTGAGATGCACGTTAGATACCCAAGTAAAGATGTGGCCCCGAGAGATGTGGCTCAAGGAAACCAGCCTGCACCACTCCCACCCTACGAACCTCAGCTGCGACCATTATCACGTGCGGCAGTCCAGGCAGACAACCGAAGTCTCGGCTCTCTGGCACACTCAGAGCTCGCTGACTGGTAAAGCTGTTCAGATTCAGGTTATCAGGAAGGTGATGAAGTTTTCAGATTCATCTTCTTCCCTGGGCTTTCTTTGATGATTCATTGCCCCAGGAGATGCTACACAAAAGTGAAAGATAAAGCCCTGTTATTTTGATACTATGTACCCAAAAGCCTAAAACACGCAACGAGAAAAACATGTCTAAATTCCATCAAAAGAAGAGGAAAGCAGTATCCCTCCACTCCATGAAGGCATTAAGGTGCTCGGATTGCCTCACATTCTGTGACTCTGATTCAGGGGTGCTCCACGGGGAGCCTGGCAGCCGAATGAGTCCGGGACAGGAACTATGGAATCACTGAAATGATTCGTGAGAGCACCCCAACACATCCTGAAATCAAACCTCAAGTCCTGTGGACGTAAGGGTAGAAGTGCCCCACTGTAATGGCCACCTCTGGTCACAAGCAGCTCCTGTAGGAAGCGT
The DNA here is from genome assembly GCA_963575035.1 of Avahi laniger. NCBI lineage: Eukaryota > Metazoa > Chordata > Mammalia > Primates > Indriidae > Avahi > Avahi laniger. Next base: position 22,345 of record CAUYSK010085704.1, on the reverse strand, counting down.
ACAGTAGATAAGGTCACAGCCTGTGCTGACTCACTCTGCCCTGGGCTGTCCGGCCAGATTTAGGCATGTTCTAATTAATGGGGGAGGACAGCAGCTTCTTAGGCTGACATCCTCCATCCAGTTTGTTTGGCAAGCATAGCATCATGTTCAAGTGGTAAGTTTATAAATACAAAATTAAATGCTACCAAATACCAATACCTGCATAGATGCAACTCAAGTCTTTATTAAACAGGGCAGCAACATTTCTACAGCAACTTCACTGTATCTCTGTTCCCACCTTTTAATGAAGAAATTCAAAGAACAAAAAATAAAGTGATGAAGAAATGTCAAAAAGTCTCTAATGACAAATTAAATTATCCCTATGCATTACCACACTATCATATGCTATAAGGCCCCTTGAAACCCCTCTCAGCAAAAGCCATCAAATGAGTTTACTTTAGTTGTCTTTCCCAAAATTTAATCCCTCTGGAATCTAAATGTTCACAGATCTAGCGCTTTTACACCCCAATTACTGGTCTCCTGAATTTCACAGAGCAACCAGAAAGTTTGCAAAGAAAGAATATAATAGAGACTGACATTCACAAGATAGTGGAATGGGACTTTCCTTTGCTCATCCTCTCATAGAAATATCAATTTAAACAACCATCCATGCAAGAAAATATCTTCACAAGAGCTAATGTGGGACCTTAGATGCAGCTCAGAAATAAGACACATTGGAGAGGGTTGGAGGGACAATTTTACATTATGCATGTCACACCCTTCTCGAAGCCGGCAAAGAGCAGCGCAGAGAGCGATACCCTTCACATGAGGGAAGAGAGTGAAGTGAGCAGTTTGCTGCATACCCCAGGAACCAAGCTCACCCCAGTGAACCTGGCACGAGGATAGCACCCAAGGACTCAGTCACCAGGCTGGCACTTGGCCCACCCCCACGGACCCAATTAACAGGTTCTGCCCCAGTGGATCCATGCTTCAGGCCCAACCCCATGGACCAGTGCCAGACCCACCTGCCTGCTGACCCAGGCACCAGGCCAGCCTGTCTGAGCACGGACAGCAAGCCCACCCACAGAACACACCATACAGCCTGCCCAGAATACCTGGACAGGCTGACTAATGAAGCGCTTTTGCCAGACAATGCCGATCTGCAAAGACCAGAAGAAGTCCCTTCTTCTTCAAATGAAGAACATGGCCACAAGGATCAAGAACACTGAAGGAAACATGACACCACCAAAGGAACAAATTGAAGCACCAGCAGCAAACTCTAAAGAAATGGAGCTTTATGAACTGTCTGACAAAGAATTCAAAATATTTGTTTTGGTTTTTGAGATGGGGTCCTGCTATGTTGCCCAGGTTGGTCTTGAAGTCCTGGGTTTAAGCAATCCTCAGCTTCCCAAGTAGCTGGGATTACAGGTACACACCATGGCACCTGGCCCCAGAATAATTGTTTTAAGGAAACACATCAAAATTTAAGGAGTACAGCATGGTGTTTTAACATATATATATACATTGTGAAATGATTACAACAATCAAGCTATCTAACCTATCCACCACCTCAAAGAGTTACCTTCTGCTTTAGTTTGTGTGTGTGTGTGTGTGTGTGTGTGTGTGTGTGGTATGAAAACTTAAGAACTATTCTCTCAGCAAATTTCAAATATGCATTACAGGATTAGTAATTATAGTCACCATGCTGCACATTACATCTCCAGAACTTATTCATCTTATAAATGAAGGTTTGTACCTTTTAAGCAACATCTCCCCATTTCTTCCACCCCTCAAATCCTGATACCCACTCTTTTGCTCTCTGTTTCCATGAATTCAAATTTTTAGATTCTACATGTACCTGGGATCATGCAGTACATGTCCTTCTGTGCCCAGCTTATTTCATTTAACACAATGTCCTCCAGGTCCATCCATGCAGGAATTCCTTCTTCCAATGCCCAATAATATCAGTCATATATAAATATACCACATTTGCTTTATCCATTAATCTGTTAACATACACTTAGATTGATTCCATGTCTTGGCTATTGTGAAAATGCTGCAGTGAATTTGGGAGTGCAGATGGACCCCCAATCCAAATCTTCTATCTAAGCCACTATTTTACTAGGAGCAGCCTCGTTAGACCAAATAAACATGTCAAATTGTAGCAAAAATAAAGAAATTAACTCCCTAAACTTTTAAAACCTAACCAGTCCAATTCTGAACCATTTTTTAAACAGAGCACAGGCAGCCCAGCTGCTGTGCATTCGCTGCTTTAATCACTCAAAGTATCCTCAGCAACCTGCTGCCGGCACCAAACGTAAAGATTCAAACTGATGCCCAAACAATGACGCCACCTGTCTATGTCCCGAGGCATCAATTCTCCTCAAGGAATAGTAGCCTGGTACCTACAATCTGCCACTTGCTTTGGCTTCCAATACAGGAAATAATTAACAGCAGCACCATTTTTCTTCCAGCCTCCATGCCTGCATTCCTGTTGACCCCCGCATTTGGGTAACCTCCTCTCCCTCCTACCTATCCTTCTAGGTCCTGCTCAAGTCTTGCCTCCTTCATAAAACCTCCTCCCTCTGGTTTTGGTCTGAGGGAACCTGTCTCTCCTTTGTGCTCCCACGGTACTTTTAGCCAATTTACAGCTGTCCAAAATTTAACTTCTCTTGGCTTTTTAAAAAAATGTATAATAGTTTAAGCACTTCCAACTATAAATACCTTGGGGGGCAGGAGCTATGATTTCTACTCTGTGTGTATGTGTGTCTCCTCTGTAATACCCAATATATTTAATAATTGGGGGCCATTCGATATTCAGTAAACATTTACTAATTGGTTAATACAAGGATGTGACAACCACCAAGCAAAGAAGGGCAGAATGATGAACTGTTGTTATTATTATGGAACTCTTAAGACTCTGGGTTTTACTATTTTCAGGATGAGTTTCTTTGGTCAAACTTGATAGTCTCCATAAGACTTTGATAAAGAAAAGACATATGGAGCCGGGCGCTGTGGCTCACGCCTGTAATCTGAGCACTCTGAGAGGCTGAGGCAGGAGGATTGTTTGAGCTCAGGAGTTCGAGACCAGCCTCAGCAAGAGCAAGAGCCTGTCTCCAGGCTCCAGAGCTCCAAAAATGGAAAAAATTAGCTGGGCATGGTGGCATGCACCTGTAGTTTCTGCTATTCGGGAGACTGAGGTGGGAGGATTGCTTGAGCCCAGGAGTTAGAGGCTGCAGTGAGCTGTGATCTCACCATTGCATCCCAATGTGGGCAATAGAGCAAGACTCTGCCTCAAAGAAAGAAAAAAGAAAGAAATTATGCTTGAAAGAATAAAAAAGCTAAAAGATTAAATGAAAAAATATATCTAATATGCATATTAACTAATAAGAATTTTTCTGGCCAGGCACGGTGGCTCACACCTGTAATCCTAGGACTCTGGGAGGCCGAGGCAGGAGGATTGCTTGAGCTCAGGAGTTTAAGACCAGCCTGAGCAAGAGAGAGACCCTGTCTCTATTAAAAGTAGTAAAATTAGCTGGGCATCATGGCATCTGCCTCTAGTCCCAGCTAGACAGGAGGCTGAGGCAGGAAGATCTCTGGAGCCCAGGAGGTGGAGGTTGCTGTGAGCTAAGCTGACGCCATGGTACTCTAGCCCGGGCAACAAAGCAAGACTCTGCCTCAAGAAAAAAAAAAAAAGAATTTCTCTGTTTAAAAAAGGTTTAAATCCATAAAATCAAAATGGGTTAGAATATGAATGCTTAATAAACTATTTTATAGTTCTAATGATTTGAGGCAGAGGAAAGGAGCTGCACTCAGCAAGTAATAAGAATGTATTGTTCAATTAAGGTTTAGAGATTTTCCCCCCAAGGTATCAGATTAACTAACTTTATCTAATGTAAGTTTCTGTACCTCTGTACCTTCCAAATTCTTCCACCTCTCTTTTCTCTCAAATTTCACCAAACCTATTTACCATTTCATTGATGCATCTATTCAACAAATATTTTTGAGTACTTATTTTCCTATCTTCTAGGTATTTAAAGACCATAGTGACTGAGCCACATAAACTTAGTATCTGTTTTTAGAGAACAGTTGCATGCAGTTTGAAAAACACGTTTTCTGCATTTCCATAGAGCAACGAGTCGCAAACCTCTCGCAGTCGTGGACCATCCTGGTGCCGCCCGAAGTCGCACCTCGGCTTTCAGCCTGACGAGACGTTTTGCAGCAGTTGTGGCAACGTGGGGGTGGGGCCGTTGTGAGCATTTTCTCTGCTAAGTGGTGGGGGTTCCCCTGCTGGCCCCTCTCAGGGTGTCGTTAATAAATTTCGTCTGTCGCATGGTCTTCTGCATCTGCAGCAGCTACTCGCTGGTGGTTTCTCACGCGTGATCGGAAGTTCACGGATACAGTAAGTAGCTATGCTCTGTGCTTAAGATTTCAGTACACCGCCACACTCCTCAACGGAATTTTGACCAATATGACCACCAACAATCGACTTTTGCTTTGACATAGTGCTTTGTTTAAAAATAAAATAAAATAAACCTTACTCCTCTCTTGCTAGCAAGGAACCGAAAGCTCACTTTTTCTTTAAGCAAGTCTCTGTGTCAGGTCTTTCCCTCCCGTTTGCAGTTGCATGTAAGCCTGTGTTCCCTTTGCAGCACACAGAGTGGACAGCGATCGCGGTCTCTCACCATGCGTTTACACTTGCAGGTCCGTCAATTAACACATTCCAGCACACCTGTTACCTGTAGGGCTCGGTATCCACATGCAAAACCTTTGCTGGATGTACTCCTCTGTTGGACAGCCTCTGTGTGACTAGTCCACAGAGCTTCGTACTCACAAATCAGACAGGGTGAGTACTGCCTCCTGGTCCCTCATCAAGCAAGTAAACCATGCAAAAAACAAATATATCAGATACCTGGTGTATTTCCATCAGTGTTTCTTTAAAATGCTACTTCTAAAAAAAAATATTTCTATCAATAACTGAACTCACAATTTCCAAATTGAAAATCACCAATTTTAATGCTAAGCTTTTTCTCCTAAATGTTTTGTTAGAGTTTAATAAGTACCACATACTTTTGTGGAAATGTTTTACAAATTTAACATTTTTTTAAAAAAACAACTATGATACTGAACAGCCTAGAAAGGAAATACGAAATCATTTTTAAGGCACAGGCTAACTTTGGAATGTGATTTAAATAATTTGTGAGACCATAAAAATTTTACCATTGATCTCACTTAAGCTGCCTTGAACCTTACTTTTTTGTGATCCTGTGTTATAGTCTCAAATTTCTACCAAGATTTTACCTAAAGAACAATTCACAGATATATTTGCTTCATTATCATGTTAGAATCTCAGGCTACAAAACTTAATGTATGTAAACCAAACTGGATTCGCCTGTCTGGTACATGTAGAAATATGTAGAACGACTTCCTCATTAGAATCCTACACATCCTCAAGCGTAGAGGCTTCTCTTTCTTCTTTTCATCCTGTCTCATCCATCAGTATAGCACTCGGCAAAATAACGTGTGCTCAGTCAATGCCAACAATCAGAAGTGCATGCATTTATTTTAGTTGTTAGGTGTGAAAAAATTCCCATATTGGTAACTTGGATCCCTCAGTGATGTACCCAGAAGCAACAAAAAGCCCAAGAAAACAAAACCAGCCCCTTAACCATCCTGTGGTACGTCAGCCCCAAAGGTACACAGCTCAAGTTGTTTACGATCATTCAGAGTTTCAGCATTTTATGTCCTGTTTGAAGATTCGGGTGTGGTCAGTGCTGTATTCCCCACAATCACAGAGCAAGAGGGGATCCCAGCTGCGTGATAAGAAGCAAAGAGGGGAGCAGGTCACAGGGACAGAGTCGTGTGAACTTGGTAGCCTCGAGAAGAGCAGTCCCTTTGGTGAGGGAGAAAGGCAGCTGGAGAAGACACTGCAAGGAGAGGGTCAGAGGAAGAAATACTCTGAGCCGCTCCGCTTCCTGCCTTAGACTTCCTGTCGCGGCTTTCCCTGGGTTGGATCCAACAAAAAGCCAGCTGTCACAAGAGCCTGTCCAAGTCAGTGTCCCGGGACAGACAGCGAGTGAGGAAGGGTAGAGAAGTGGAAAATGGAAGCTATTCAGCCCATTGTCCATTTTGTGTTGTTTAATAAACTACCCCGTATCATTCTGAAGTAAGCAAGTTTTAAATCCTAAATTCAAAACCGAAGTACACTAAAATAGGAACGAGAATACATTTGCTTATTTGACTTCACTCTCTTTCACCCAGCATTAAAGGTAGGCATGGACAGAAAACAATGAACAAGAAAAAAAATTTTTCTTGTTGCCACACTTATGCATAGTCTGTTGCTTGGACTGGCTCAAGTCCAAGGCTTGATCTCCCCATCTCTGTATCCTGATGCCCTGTACACTTGTTTGAATCATCCAAAAATGTCAAGTATTATGCTGTCCTTATATCTATCCTGTATTCCTTCACCTCTGGACCTTCTTGGGTAACAATTAACTAGCACTGAATTATATCGTATCACCAGGCTGGGCACTAACTCTCAGTGTCCGCATCTTTTAGATGGAAATGACACGCTCTACAAAGTCCTTGTGCGTGCAGCTGAAAGAATGAGACTCCTATTCACACTCTTCCTCAGACTGTTATTTAAAATGGAAGAAAAGGGAGACTGTCATTTAAACAAAGAAGAAAGAACAAAAGCGCATCCCCACTTCATGGGGATTGAAGAGGGCGTCAAACCCCACCCCAAGGATTGAACACACACACACACACACACACACACACACACACACACAACCAGGAAAATATAGGCCAACATACAAAAGAATAAATCTTGGAAACAGAAAAGGGAACTGACTTAGCAGTCCAACAAAAGCTGAAATATAAGCGTCTATGTCCAAAAAACATAACCCAATTCCCACCACAGGTCTGTAGAAAGACAAAGGAATTAGAGTCAATGGATACCTCTGAAGACAGGGTTGCGGAGGAGACTGAAGAGGGTTTGAAAGTCTTTTAAATTAGGTAGAATTTTAACCCTGATCTCCTCCATCCCATGCAACAAGACAAATATGACTTCCTAGCAGAAGATGCATTTACTCCCTGGAGCAGTCGACCCACAGGGTTCAAGAACATTAGGCCTATCTCATGTTTTGATGAGGAGAGTGAAAGGGAGCACATCTCAGACTTAAAATGAGAAACGATGAAAGCTGACATATTGAATCCTGCAATCTCTGGCTCCTTTTCCCCAAAACACTAGCAGCCGGGGTGTATAACCTCCAAGCAGAAAAAGGGAAGATTCTTCTCTCGCAAAAATGACGAGCCCAAGACAAAAGAACTATAGATACTGATTGTTCTGGGCCCTACAAAATGTCCTCATGGTAAAGTCTTCCAGTGGACAAGCTCATCTGAGCATCTAATCAACTTTTTAGTGTCTTGCTCTTAAAACCTGTAATTATTATACTCATTCAAGTTATTGAATCTCTGACATAAGAACCAGAAACATAAGAAACATTCAGAAAATAAGAAAAAGGTCTCGGGCCAGGCACAGTGGCTCACACCTATAATCCCAGTATTTTGGGTAGCTGGCCAAGACAGGAGAATTGCTTGAGGCCAGACCAGCCTGAGCAACATAGCAAGACCCCATTTCTACAAAAAATTTTAAAAATTAGCCAGGAGTGTTGACACACATCTATAGTCTTAGCTAGTTGGGAGGCTGAGGCAGGAGGATCACTTGAGCCTGGGAGTTCAAGGTTACAGTGAGCTATGATCAGACACTCCAGCCTGGGCAACAGAGTGAGATGATATCTCTTAAATAAATACATAAACACATACATATATAATTTTTTTTTAAAAAAGAGCTCTTGGAAGTAAACAATAGAAAAATAAATTTTAAAGTAATCAGCACAAAGATTGAAAGAAAAAATAATTTGAGAAAATATCCCTAACTGTTATAAGAAGAATGGAAAGACAAAGAGAATAAACAAGAAAACTAGACTATCAATCCAGGAGGTCCAACATCTGAAAGACAGAACAAAGAAATGGAGAGAGGATATCATCAAAGAAATCTTAAGAGAAAATTTCCCAGAATTAAAGGACATGAGGTCCAGACTAAAAGGGCCTCTCCTCATTCAATGACTAGAAAGAGCCTCATGTCACATTTTCATGAAAATTTATGACACAAAGGATGATGTGAAGATCGTTAAAACTTTCAGGGATTAAAACAAACAAACAAATAAACATTACTTGGGAAGGACAGGACCCTCCCACCAACATCCCTGGATGCTGGAAGACAATAGAAAAAATGTCTGCAAAATTCTGAATTTAAAATTCTACACCTAACCAACCTATGAGCCAACTATGAGGATAGAATAAAGATATTTTCAGAAATGCAAGGTCTTAAACATTTACCGCCCTTGCTCCCTTTTTCAGAAAGCTGCTTGAGAATGTGCCACAATGAAACTAAGAAAGAGGAAGATACAACACAGGAGAGAAATAAAAGGAATTCCCAGCATGATGGAGAAGAGAAATGCTAATACCAGGATGACCTTGGTTGGCAGAAACAAAGACCAGATCAGAGCAGGACTCTAAGAGCGGTGTCTCTAAGAATAATATAAAACTGATTGGATAGATAATATCTGTGACTGTGTCCAGAGGAGAATTAGTTTTAAGATTGGGATGAGGAGATAATTGGTACAGAAACTAAGGAAATAAGAATACGAAGCAAGTATCTACTTCGGGCAAGAGAAAAAGGACATGAAAGAAATTATAGTCATTATATTGCACGTTTTTTGTTGTTTTTTTTGTTTGTTTTTTGAGACAGAGTCTCACTCTGTCACCCGGGCTAGAGTGCCATGGTGTCAGCCTCACTCACAGCAACCTCAAACTCCTGACCTCGAGCTCTCCTCCTGCCTCGGCCTCCCAGAGTGCTGGGATTACAGGTGTGAGCCACCGCGCCCGGCCATTGCATGTTGACTTATCTAAAAAGCTACTGTCACCACATAGGAAAGGCGGAATGGGGGCCAGCTGAGAGGGGACAGGGTGGAAGGGTGCTGTACAAGGCAGGAACACCCTCATCTCCCATGGCAGGAGGTCACTGAGGTAATGCCCAAGGTTGGATTTCCCCAAAACTGACTCTGAGATGGAGGCCAGCATGCTGGACGTTTGTTAAGAAATGTTCTTCAGAGGAGAAGGAAAAGCAGCAGGGCCGGGCAGGAGACGCGGGTCTGTGACGGAGCCTCAGAGAAGGCCCAGCCAAGCCTGCAGGAGCTCTGACTCCTGTGTGTGCAGCTCCTGGGAGAGGCCGTGCCCCTGGCAAAGGGGCTTCTCTTCGCAGATGCAATTCCTGCGGGCACCCGACCACGGACAGCAGCGCGGGGAAGAGGTGCTTCGTTTCCAAAGGTGCAGCTCATCACGGCTTCCACAATGTGTAATCACAAACAAATTGAATCCAGAAGTTTCAGACCGAGCATAGTTTCTAGAATTAGGTAAATATATAAGACAAAACAGCTTTTAAAAAAGAAGAGGTGCTTACTGGGATGGGCACTGGGAGTGGGATGGAATGGGGCAGGGACAGACTGCTGTTTCTCATTATTATAAGGCTTTAAGGACCTCAAAATTAAAAGCTTGAAGGTCAAAGCTTTAGCCCTGTTTTTTTTTTAAGTCGAGCTAAAGAAGTAGCCATTAAGATGTATATCACTATAATGATCATGGTCCTTAATCCTATTAGGACTGGAGGTCACAGTGTAGACAGTGATAGAGGTGGAGTTTGGGAAACGAGCAATTTTTTTTCTTTTTTCTAATGGGGATTTTACTCCAAATGGGAAAGGAGTAATTAAAAGCATTCTGCATAATAATGTAGAAGGCTAATTCTTTTGAACATGAGTAATTTAAATATTTTGCATAATAATGTGAAAGGCTAACTTTGTGGAAGGCAGGGGTAGACAGCCTTGCGAAGGAAGAGGCCCTTAGAAAAGTGATTCTCTTTCTCCTTAAGGGTTTCAGAGGCTACTTACACTGTCAGTACCAACATTTGCCTTGATTCAAAGATTCAGTCGGCTGGCACTGCACTCAGACTCCTGAGTTGAAGGTGAAGGAGACAGTAGTTTAAATGTTCTTCTCCACCCCGGCTTTTTGAGGAGATTTGGAGATCCAAAGTCTACCCTAGATTGAAGCTATTTAAAACTGAATACCCAGGTTTAGGGATGATGTTAACTAGAAGACAAAAGAGGCTGGATCCTGGGATAATAACAAACTCAGGTAAGTCTGCAGTTAGGAATTCTTAAAAGGTAGGTGAAGATTTTACATATTAATAGAATTTTTTTAAATTTCAGAATATCATGGGAATACAAACATTTTGGCTACATGAATTGCTTTGTATAGTTTGAGCCAAAATTACAGGTGAGCCCGTCACCCAGATAGTGTGCACTGTGCCTGTTAGGTGTGAATTTACCCATCCTCTCCTCCCCTCCCACCTGCTTGATTTCTGTGGCGTTTTACCGCCATCTGTCACAATCCCTCTGGAGGGGGCCGGGACACAAAACACTTTAGTGAGAAATTGAGACCATCTTCAAGGTGACCCGATAAACTGATCAACTTCCTCAGTGTTAGAACACGCAAAAATCGTGTCTGAACATTTGGTACATTAACATGGGAAACAGTTATATCTAAGGAATGGTTTTAAATTGTTTCCTTCCTGTGCTGTTATTCTTTTTATTTTCGTTAATCTTCAGTAAGTTAGACATGCCTGCGCTACTGTTAGGGGTCTCTCCTAGACTGTGTGGCCTTTCTGTGTCTCTACCATCATTGCAGAGTCGGCCATGACCCTCAGGGATATTTTTTGGCCCACCCCCCCCCAGCGAGGCCTCCAAAGTACCTGATTCTTATGTTTGCTCATTCTGGTGTAGCAGAGGACGAAGTGATAGGAGACCAACATTCCCAAATTATCGTATGGATATACACTATTTAAGATGACAGAAGATCTCAGTTTATAACGGTAGATGTTTCTAAAAAAAGTCATTGCCTCTTAAAGATGGAAATGGTCTACTATAAAATTACAATATTATAAAAGTATACAGCACATAAGTAAGGAGGAACCCTTGGTCCATAGTACATACACAATTTTACACTCACAGGTTTAGCCCTTAATTCCTTTAGAACAAAAGGATGAGGTAGAGGGTGGGAGAAAAGGACTTCCGGAGCAGTCAGTTAGGGTTCAAAGAGGAGTATTTCTCAGACTTGCTCACTTCAAGGATTAAGCTTGCCCCAGCGTGTGGGGGAGGCCAGTGAACAGTGGAGAGTGTTGACACCATTTCTATTCTCATTCTAGGCTGGTACAATTCTTGGAGTGATCATATGGGGCAGATAGAACAGTTGTAGCTATAGGCTGAGATCATTTCTGTAATCCCCAGCTAAATTGCACAGGTTTCCGAGAGAATGAATTTCTGTAATATCCCAGACAAAGGTTACTTCCAAGCAGTAATGAAGATTACTGGGCCAGGTAAGACACGCTCATATTTAACCACAAGATTTATGATCAACACCACTTAGCCAAAATTTCTCATAGGCACCTGGGCATACAGGCTTTATTTTATCTTTTTATCTATAACTTGAGTTCCTTCCTTCATGATTTAATCTTTTGTCTGCAGCATCAACCTCTCCCAGACTAACCCCACTACCAAGACTTTCTCCCATGATGAAGCTAACTAAGCCATGCGTTGTCCTCCTTATAATTACTATTTACTTCATTTGCATGTATCTTCTTTCATTTTAACATCATTAGCATGGGGAAGAGTCCTCTGCAAAGGCAAGTAGGAATACAGGACTTTTAATTCAGCCTTTAGTAAAACTCTAACCTACTTACGTATTTGGTTCATCTTATCTCTGTGGTTCAAAGAAAGTAAGCATTCTAGAGTTTCTCCTCCTCATTTTGTCTGTTTCTCCCCTAGCCTTGGTAACCTATTTGTATTCCCCTGAATTCACACATTTTCTTCCTAGTAATTAACCCTGATACACTATCCTCTCCCGTTACTTCTCCTTCTGATCAAGATTTCCAGTGCAACAAAGGGCATCTGCAGCAGTCTATCTCAGAACTAGGAGCTCTGACTAGACAGTGCACAATGGTGAGTTGCACACTTCACCTCTAACCAGCCTGCAGTGCATAATGAGAGACCAGACTGCAAACCCAGAAGGGGCCAGAAATAGGAAAGAGAATTTCAAAATGTCATTCACCAATTATAGAAGACTCACATGTTAAATGTATTAGTTACTGTCTATGAATCCTTTTATAAAACTAAGATATATATACATACACACACACATATATATTATGTACATACAATCACTCCCTAATTTGTCTCTTTTATATCGTGTTTTCCAATTTTACGACTCATGCTTACAATTGATACATTATATCTAGAACTGACAATACCGTAATGGCCAAAGTATCAGCACACATTCTGCTTGAAGACACAGTTTAAATACTTTGTATCTAATCTGAACAAAAACAATATGATATTTATAATGTTTAAAAAATCTTGCTAGTCAAGTCTTTGTTACAACTTACACATTGCCTCTGAATCCCCAAAGAGGATCTGATTTCCCTGAGATTGATTTCCACACCAAACCCCAGAATCAGATAATCCCCACCCAGATGCTGCTTTGAGGTTTGGGATTTAGCCTTGGGGGCCATGGCCATATTCCAATTTAGGGAAATACATGTTGGTGACCAAAAATTTTCTGGAGTTTTCATTCAAAAACAAAGAAATAACTTCTTAAAAACCTTTTCCAAAGATTGTATTTTCACTGAAATTTCTATAAAGATATATCCAGCCACTCTAATGTGGAAGAACCGATCCTTTTAGAATTTCTATCCTTCAACTTCTTTCTCCCCCTCGCTTTCTATTAATACATGGGCTTATTTTCTCTCCCCATCCCCCTTCATTTTGCCCTTTCCCCTTGTCACACCGCTGTCCCCTGAAGCCGAAGCCTGTGAGTCAGAGACATGTCTTTCTGGCTTTACTTCTGACTAATATAACATTTCTCTGGGGAAGTAACTTCCTCCTTGTTTTGTTTTGGTTTCTTGATCTTAAAGATGGACACAATAACACAAGATACCCTAAATATCTCAAGCAATGATATCAAAAACAGAGCCACTGCATCCATAAAAGCAGCATTTTTCCTCATAGGTTTAGACTTCATCAGGTGAGCCATCAGGAAGCTTCCTGGGCTGCCCCGGGGGGCTATAATATTCCAGTTTTAGTTTTCGTTTGCCTTGGAGCAGAAAGTCATTCTGTTTGGTGACTGGTATTAGAACAAGGCTCCACTCGATTATCAGTTCAGATGCCTTTTATTTTTTTCCTCACAAAAATGTGGTGAATTGTACAAGACTGAATTAAATGTATTTCAATTAAATCCCTTACCAAATGGCATTTGAATCACTGCTTCATGTTTTACATGTCTTTCTAAGAAAAAAAAATCACTTGTCAAAGGATTTAAATTTTGAGTAACACAGCAAAGCAATGTGAAAAAAACATACACAAAACCTCACAACCACTTACGGGAATTATTTAAGGTTTATGTATACCCAAGAAATATACTAAATTTAAGTCCTTAAAATATACTTTTTTCCTCTCTCCTCAAGGTAAAGCATATGCTTCATAAAATTCTTCTTTTCTTCTGTCGGCTCCCTGGTGAGAAGATTGCTATCAGTTTACTGATAGGCAAGAGAACTAAAATAGGAATCAGAGAACTTTCATCCTCTATTTTTTTTTTTTTTTGCCAGTTTCTCCATCAGCCAAATAGTTATCTTCAGATTCAGCTACCATTATTTATTTATTTATTTATTTTAGAGACAGAGTCTCACTCTGTCACCCTAGGTAGAGTGTAACAGCATGATCCTAGCTCATAGCACCCTCAAACCGGGCTCAAGCGATCCTCCTGCCTCAGCCTCCCGAGTAGCTGGGACTACAGGTGCGAGCTACTACACCCAGCTAATCTTTTTTTGGCGGGGGGAGACACAAGGTCTTGCTCTTGTTCAGGCTGGTCTTGAACTTCTGACCTCAAGAGGTTACAGGCGTGAGCCACTGTGCCCTGCCCAGCTACCATTTATCGAGCCTACTATGTGCCAGGATAGGATCATTTAGAAGCCACAAAAGCCAGATCAGGAACCTCTGTCATGAGCTGTCAGTCTGTGCTGTACTGCTCCTTCTTGGCAGTCACCAAACTATAATCAACTAATCATTAACGCAATTATGCGCTTCACGTCTATTCTCCCCTCCCCTCTGCCCCCGCGTGGGCTACAAGGTTCACAAGGGTCGGGTTTGTGTGTAAAGTGTTCATTTTTGTAACCACAATGCCTAACCCAGGGCCAGGCACAATAGAAGTCACACAGTAAATATTGCTTGAATAAATTCATTGACAAAAACAAACACACACACACCAAAAACCAAGGCTCAGAGGTTGAGGCTGTTAACCATGTTGTTAAACAGCAGAGCTGTGACTAGAACTCAGGTCTTTATCTCCAAGGGGAGTTCCTGTTCTCAAGTTATTTTCATTTATATTCATCGCTTCCTTTTCAGAGATTATGTTGGAGAATATGAGAAGGAACATGGAAGCAAAAAACAAAGTCCTTGGCTTTAGAAAAAGTGAAGTGGGTCATTTATTTTGTCTGATTGCCCGAACTCCAGATCACAATCAAATAAATCCTTTGTAGACTTTTAAAGAGGAACGCTAATTTCTGCACAGAAAGACCCTTGGACTTGGACAGTCTATTTATTATAAAATAAGATGGAATTAGTCAGGTTCCCCACCGTACACTGTCCAGAGGAATTAGCAAAAAATGCCAACAGTATTTCACTTGCCATTTGCCTCTTTTCTACTGTGGAGTTCTAATTACAAGAGCTTCTAGGTTAGGCTGACTTGCTATATCAATTTTTACACTTGAAAATGGAAATGTTTAAACTGTAAACATGAGTAGATTCTAAATTTTTTGTGTGTTTTTCATTTTTAAGGCATTTCACAGAAATACATGCACAACAGTCTGTTTTTAGAAGTGAGAAAAAAGTTCAAAGTCTCAATAGATAATGCAAAATTACGTCTGAAATTGTTTTATAGCATAAAAGTTTTAAAAGTCATTCAGGAATAAACATCATTAAAATCTCCTGCAGTTGTTAATCAAGGATAAACACAAGAGTGAAACATACCGTAGAGGAGTTTGAGGGGTGTGGGGGGAAGCCTGCTACTTTGTTCTGGGTTAAGATTCTGAAGTATTCTCATTCACGGTATTAACTGCCAAAATAGAGGGTCATTTTCCAAGAAATTTATGTTTCTTAGGCTTTCTGCTCCAGCTGGTGTATGGATTTCACAGTGCTCTGTTCCAGATCTCAGCTCCAGCTCCTCACAGGGGCTGTCCTGCGGTGATCACAGAGGTGGTGGTGCAGCTTCTGGAGCCGGTGGAGGAGGGAAGAGGAAGGGAGGTGAAATCCATCTTCACTTTGAAAAGCCCAGTGTTGCCCTGAATTTTTTAGGTTGATATAGTCATTTAGACATGCTGATTGACTACAGATCCTCCCTGCTTCTGGTTTTTTTCCTTGCAAGAGAAGACAGGCTGTTTTTTCAATAACCTTTCTCTCTTCTGCCCACACTCGGTGGCTCCATTCCATGCTTTAAATCATTGTCTTCATGAGCTTTTAGTAAATCTCCTTCCAAAGCTTTCAAATTTGGTGGCATATTGTAAATCACACGCTGGCTTTTTCAATTGCCTGGGCATTATTTTGAGGATCTTTGACTATTTTTCAAAAAGCAGCAGATTTGTGGCAAAAGCTTGGCTGAATTTTCTATGTCATTGGCCAGAATTTGAATTTCAAATGTAGATTTTCCATTAATCTCAGTTGTGGTTTAACCGATGTGGTCTCTTTCGTGTTCACTAATCATTTCATTTTGCTAATTATGATATCATCCTTCAGACGTTTCTAGGGGACCTGCAGTGCCTCACGATGACTCCTAGTCAGGTCAATTTCACGTGGTCGTCTAAAGCCTTGCGTCATGAACTGAAACGGTGGCCAAGCTCACCTGCCGCTCCTGCGGAATCACCTTCGCTCCTGTCAGGGCCGCTGTCCTCCTCGACGTGACACACCACTCCTGCTCTGACCCTGCTCCTCATGACAGTGTCCGCAGCTTCCTAACACACCCCTCCATCCTCAAGACCAATCCAGGTGCCGCGCCGGGACCCCCATTCGATTCCAGTCACATTTCTCTTCCTTCCCCCGTATTGTCCACGGACACTTTCGCCATTGGTCGTGCATCGACTTGGGCACCAGCCAGGTCTAGGTAGGAGCACCTGTTCTGTCACCATTAGTGTGACCTTGTCACATTTTTTTTCACCTCTCACCTTCACTCAGCGTCTTTCTTTGTAAGACGAAAACGGTAATGGATTGTTATGAGAATTATGTGTGTAACATGAGGAAAATGCCTAGCTCACATCAGGTACTAAATATGTTAGTTTCATTCCTTTTACCCTATAATTTACTTTGTTTTATGTTGCTAATTCCTGATGCTTCAGTAAAATCCCCCAAAGAAGGATTATTGTATACTTTTTTTGCAACCTGCAAAAAGCCTGTTCTATGTGGAGGCATATCAGATCTGAAGAAAAATGATAATAAACTGGAATATAAATTGCTCTGCTTCCCAAAAACTGATGAATGAATGAACTGTGGTCACAGCCTGTGGACACAGGGCTGTGAGCTCCTATCAGGAGGAGAGGTCCCCAGTGTCACTGCCAATCCCAGAGTGGGTTGGAGCCACCCTGCCTGCCGCGCTCAGCACCGCCCCTGCCACTGCCTGGCTGTGCTTTTGGGCAACGTCTGTGTTTCAGTTCCCTCTTCTGTGAAATATGGATAATAACGGTACCGACCTTACAGGTGTGTTGTATTAAATGAGTTTATCTATAAATATAAACAGTGCGTGGCACATAAATGCTGGATAAGTGTTTGCTCTATTATCATTATAGCATTGTTGTTGTTGTTGTTATTGGAACTGTTAAAAGAGGCAGCTGCTGTTACCCTGAGAAGCCGTGTAACACGGTGGAAAAGAACAGTTTGGCTGTACATAGACCTGGGTTCCAGAAGGCCTTATTTCTTTTCTTTTTTTTTTTTTATGATACAGGGTCTTGCTCTGTGTCCCAGGGTAAAGTGCAGTGGCATCATCCTAGCTCACAGCAACCTCAAACTCCTGGGCTCAAGCAATCCTTCTGCCTCAGCCTCCCAAGTAGCTGGGACTACAGGCATGTGTCACCGTGCCCGGCTAATTTTTCATATATATATTTTAGCTGTCCAGCCAATTTCTT
Organism: Avahi laniger; assembly: GCA_963575035.1. Lineage (NCBI taxonomy): Eukaryota > Metazoa > Chordata > Mammalia > Primates > Indriidae > Avahi > Avahi laniger. The sequence goes on along the minus strand of CAUYSK010085704.1, from coordinate 5,031 downwards.
TCTATTTTTAGTAGAGATGGGGTCTCACTCTTGCTCAGGCTGGTATCGAACTCCTGAGCTCAAGCGATCCTCCCGCCTTGGCCTCCCAAAGTGCCAGGATTCCAGGCATGAGCCACTGCGCCCGGCCAGGCCTTATTTCTTACAAGTTAAAGCCTCCTGGTCTCAGTTTTCTAACACACAAGATGACAGTGATCCTCATACGTTTTTGTGCAGATTACTTTAGATGAGACACTAATCACAAAGCACTTAGCACAGTGACCAGTACAAAAGAAGGTTCTCAAAAGTGCAACCAATGTTATCATTATTATTGTGGCATTTTATTTGATCTATTTTAAAATGGGCCATTAATTTATTTCCCACCAAGAAAAAAAGAAATATTATCAACTAAATAATGATGGGCCATCAAGATAAGGTATATTTCATTTTACATGAATAAAGATGTGGAAAAAATGTCTTTAAATAGATTGAATATGCTAGTTTTGCTAAGCGAGGAATCACAAAATAGCTAATCTTCCATGGGGGCTCCGTGGTGTGGGAAGCAGAGACGGCGAGAAGAAATGAGGAAAGAGCGATCCCTTGGCTGATCGGGAGTTCAAGGCCTGGGAGTGTGAGAGCACATTATTTTCACTGCCGTCGCACCGCAGAACACCGCTGGGAACTCACGACTTTGCACAGTTTCCTTTCTTTCCCAAATATCTGGCCATAAGAGTTTCAACTAAACACAACTAAACCGATTATGAAATATTTTTAGTATTGCCTTTTCTCAGGTATTTCTACTTTAAATTTAAAAAATAGCCCAAACATAGAAATTGCATAGAGCAGTGGTCCCCAACCTTTTTGGCACCAGGGACCGTTTTCATGGAAGACAGTTTTTCCACGGCTTGGGTGGCAAGGTGGTGGGGGGGGTGGTTTCGGGATAATTCAAGTGCATTACCTTTATTGTGTACTTTATTTCTACTATTATTACATTGTAATGTATAATGAAATAATTATACGACTCACCATAGGTTAGGGATCCCAGGCATAGAGGATTTCTTAGTTTTTGAGGTTTTTCTTTTTTAACTATATAGCTGCACAAGATTTTCATTCCATTTCCTCTGAGTGATCACGAAAAAAGTCTCTTCTTTGTCTTTTTTTCTGGTTCTAAGACCCTAGAGAATAAATTGAGTCTTTGGGACGTTGCCAGATGTGTGATAGCTCTATAAGAAAACAATAAGCAATCTTTTCTGTTTGGAAAGACTAGATTCAGAGACTGCTGCCCTGGCAGGTCAGACATAAAACTAGTCCTCTCTCCTCTCCTCCAGCCCGTTTTCTGATTAGCTTTCCTTTGAAGGTTGGCCGAGATGAGTTAGAGCATCTTTTCCAGTTCAGATCCAGGGGATGTGGGGGTGTTACGATTTACACACAGAACTAAAAACTCTGCGATGCCAGGTTCTAAATCATCACTATCACTGAGTTTAGTCTAGTGGCACTGGCCTCATCAGACACATATTTCTCTCTGTCACAAGGGATTTTTGGCCAGCTCGCTTCAAAATCTTAGAGCACAACCGTTTCCTCTTCATTCCTACACATTCTTCATTCAATATTAATCTAAACAGCTTTTAAAAAAATTATACCTTATTTTATTGCCAAGAAATTCTGCAGTGTTTATTCCCGTTCCTATTGCTAACCATATGGCACTCATCTCCTCGCCGCTGTAGGGAGGAGAAGGCCGACTATCAGAGATCAAGAAAGAGATCTCAGAACAGGAACGCGTGTGGTAGAAAGAGAAGAGGAACAGTCACTTCTCAGTGCTGTTTGAAGTAATGTGGAAAGAACCTGTGTTACCAATAAAGAATGATTTCTCCCCGTACGTAATTCTAGAGGATGCTTTTCTAGATGTAATTCTGCTACCATCTGAAACTGAAACATATAGTTTCTAAGCAAAGAGAACTTGACCGAAATTAAGAAAAAAATATAATCAATTGGTCAAAACACTCCTACAAAGTGTTTCCCGCCTTGATTCTAGTTTGTAAGATCCTTGATAACAAGGAAAATCTTAATTGTATTTGAATCTTCTGCTATTTTAAAACAACACATGTCAACTTCTAAGTTCTCAACAGATGTTTGTTGAATTTAGTAGAATTAATGTCCACGTTCCGAGCCATTGCTACAAACACCCATCTTAAAGAAGTATGCTTTTATACTTAACTCATACAGAAGTAGAATAAGTTTGTTGTAGACCATTGAAGAACTACAGATAAGTAAACAAAGATTTCAGCCACAATTCCACCAACCACAGACAACCACTGTTAACATTTTGGCAAATAATTGCTTTTAGAACCTAGTCTGCCTTCAGTGTTCAGAATTCCAAACTCAGTGGAATTGTATACAAGCCACACCATAATATAATCAGCAATTCCAACAAAAATGCTGTGGACTCACATTGTAGAACTTTTTAACTAGTAAAGGAAAAAGTTCTTTCCTAACCTAAAGTCATAAAGATTGGTGAAGGTAGGATTCCCCAGGACGCAGACCCTGAGATGAAGTCAGATGTGCAAGAGTTTTATTGAGGGATAACACTTGAGAAAGAAAAAACGGGTGAGCAGGACCCAGCCGGGCTGTCAGACCAGAATGCAGATCTGACGGTCTCCACCCAGCAGGGGCTCCAGAACAAAGGTTGCCCATCCAAGGAATCCTGTGGGTGGAAATGGCTTGAACTTTGATCACCACCTTGCTCAGTGGTTGGCTGGTGGCCTCCTCAAGAACAGCATGAACTTGAGCTAAAAGCTGGGGTGGATCCAGAGAAAGCTGGAGGCTGATGTCTCTTGACACTCCTTGCTGTTGACCAATGAGACAGTTCTTGAAAATGGATCTGAGTGGTGCCTTCTTGCCAGTCACAAAGACATTCTCTTATGTTTTCTTTCAAAAGAAAAATGCTTTGTCCGATGAGATCTTTAATCCACGAGGAATTTATTTTTGAGTATGCTGAGAGTTAGGCCTCTAAATTGTTCCATCATTCACTGAATAGTCCATTGCTTCCCAAAGAATTTGAATGTGACTATTTAATGTGACATTGGATGTTTTACTAGATAATAGTTTTCAAGAATTGGAAGAATATTTCCTCAATTTCTTGTGCTATTTACAATGTAAGTGCTATAGACGTGATACACTTTTAAGATTAATCTACATTAGTAACATTTTCCTCTTATTTTCTTAAATCTCGACCATCAACAAAGCAATTAGATTAAGCCCTGATTTGTAGTAGTGATCAATTTCTGTGGCGTAAATACTCCCATGGCGGCTAATTTCAAGCTACCAACGTGATGCCACTCAGTGCAGAGCTGAGAACAGAGGTGCACACGGTTATGTAGCATTTCTTCCTCACGCCACAATAGATATAAACCACCTGGAGAGCACAGGTAACTGTAGTATGCACAATAAGAGCATAGTAAATTGCAGTAAAATAATTAAAATGAGGAGTTTTAGGTACTTATTATTTTTGTTTCTAATATAATTAACTTACTTGCAAGCTTATATAATTTAATTTTTAATAATTTTTGTTTAATAACCAGCTCACAAAAGTTTGAAATTTTAACAATAGGCTCTCATGAGCCAGTACAAGCTAACTCCAGTGCACCATATGCAACCCAGAAATTTCCCTTTTAGGCAGCTATCCTGGAGTAACTTGAGTATCTATGAATAAGGACTCGGGCACAAGAATATTCATTGTAGTGCTATTTGTAATAGGAGAAAGTGAAACTGACATACTTGTTCATAAGCAAAGACATTGATAAAATAAAGTGGGATTCATTTACATAGTGCAATATTAAAGCATAGTTTTAAAAAATGACTTAGATCCTCCTATATGAACATAGATCAATCCCAAAAGAAAGCTGCAAATATGTCCATACAGTGTGATACCAACTGAGTAAAAAATTTTAAGCATATGAACATATTTTAAATCTAGTAAAAATATGCATATATAATTAAGGCATAAAAATATGAATGAACATGAAACACACAAAGGTATTTACCTTTGGGGAGGGAAAGATGGTGGGATAGGACTTCTGCTGTATCTACATTTTATTTCTTTAAAGAGAAGATGATAAAAGGGAACATAATCTGAGCAGTAATCATAAAAGAAAGTCAAATCAACATTACATGCCCCTGATAGAAGCACACAAGATTATCTGTGAAATATTCTTGCTAAAAAAGAGAACTTATGTTCACTTAAACGTCTAGATCCAACTCCCAACTGATTAAAAAACACGAGACAAAGAAAAATGTTAAATGGAGCCACCGGTATGCAATCAGCAAAATTTGGAGGGTGGGTTTCTTCAACCAAAAAATAAAGACAGAGGTGAGGAATCTACAAATTAAAAGAGAGTTAAGAGATTTATCAACCAATTGCAATGTATGGACATTACTTTGGTTCTAATTTGAAGAAACATAAATTAAGGGAACAAAAGGGAAAATTGAATACTGAGTGGATACCCAAGGATATTGAGGAATTACTATTAATTATTTAAGCGAGATATGATATTATGGATCTATTTTTTTAAGTAAGCCTTATCTTTTGGAGATTGATGTTTAAAACTGTATGGATGAAGTGATATGATGTCTAGGACGACTTGCTTCCAAATAATCTAGAGGGATGGGGAAGTGTGTAGGTGTAGAGATGAAACTTCTTTTATAAGTTTGAAATTTTATATGAATAAGGTTTTTTAAAAAGAAGAAGGGAGGCCAGGCATATTGACTCACGCCTGTAATTCTAGCAGTCCGGGAGGCCGAGGCAGGAGGAGGATCACTTGAGGTTAGAAGTTTGAGATCAGCCTGCGCAACAGTGAGACCAGACCCTGTCTCTACTAAAAATAGAAAAAATTAGCTGGGCATAGTGGCATGTGCCTTTAGTCCCAGCTACTGGGGAGGCTAAGGCAGGAGGATCGCTTGAGCCCAGGAGTTTGAGGTTGCTGTGAGGTAAGCTGACGCCACGGCACTCGTCCGGGCAACACAGTGAGACTCTGTCTCAAAAAAAAAAAATAATCTGCA